>VCRD01001715.1:17190-85318 GCA_006783055.1 Trinorchestia longiramus | reverse complement strand
GATGTGGTTTGAGTGAGGCTGAAGGAAGTGATGTGTGTGTGTTGGGGGTAATACCCAGGGAAGTGATACGGTTGCAAGCAACACAGCTGGGGGGAGGGAGGAGGTGTATTGGATTTAGTGATGCACTGTGAATCGATACGTTAGGGAGTTATGTGCGTGAGAAGTGATGAGGTGGAAACCAAGTGTGTGGGAGTGATGTGGTGGGCTCGATGAAAAGGGAGCAATGTATTTGAAAGTGATGTGGTAGAGAATTATGTAGTGAAGATTTACGCGGTGAATGTTGTGAGTGATAATGCGTTGAAAATGTGTGCCCAGTGACATGGTTGGAAGTGGTGCAATGGAATATGTTGAGTAGGAGGGTGGGAGAGATGATCAAAGATTATGGATAATTCTAGGGGGACAGGGATGAGTGATGTGCTGTAACTTCGTAGAAGTGAAGTAATGTTCTAGAAACAGAGTGAGGGATGCATGCACTTGCTGAGCGCACGCTTGCTGGACACACGCTTGCTGGGCACACGCTTGCTGGGCACACGCTTGCTGGGCACACGCTTGCTGGGCACACGCTTGCTGGACATACGCTTGCTGGGCACACGCTTGCTGGGTAATTTTTCCTCCGAGGAAGAGGGTGGGAGGTCCGCTGTATTGGGAGGTGTCTGTCACTGACGGAAACTGTTTTGAGTAACTGTCTTGCTCACAAAAATGTGATAGTTTGACAAAAAAAAACGGTTGAACATAAATTTCCAGTGGGTAATGGTACATATTCTAATTCCTTGATTAGGTTTTAATTATAGGCTTCATGAAAAATGGCTACAGACATATAAGTTGCAAAAATGCATTGGATAGATTTCATGAGCTTCCCTACCGTCCCATGTTCAAAGTCTAAATATTCCATTATGTAGTATGAACTGGCATTGCTTTGCTGTTTCTTAGAATGTCTCAAGATTGAAAATAGGTTTCCACTTTTTTAGTTGAATTATGGACCATGTGATCAGTTGCAGCGTTGCTTGAGGGCGACGACCGAGTTAGGGGCGCGGTTGCTGCCACGAGGGAACGAGCGATGGAAGGAGTGCTGCTGTGACCGCTGCTGGAGACAACGCTGACGAACATCAGTCACGACCGCTCGACCACTGTAAGTCTCTCATAAATTTCAATAGAAATTTTTGTAGGTGCAAAAGGAAAATGTCTAATTTCAGTTACTATGAGTGTCAAGGCTAATTTTTGAACTTGTATCTTGTTTGGAATCAGTTAATTAAGGTACAATATTAACTAGCTTTTAATTCATGATACTTATGACCAAGTAATCGATTTGTTTAAGTTCGTAACTAGAAAATTTTAAAATTGCGGTAGTATCGATTTGACAAAATAAAATTTACTCTTGTGAAAATGTCCTCTTATTGTAGAACAAATGACAACAGCTTACCGTTGCTATTTTTATGACTTGCACCACGTAAGTTCAATTTGCGTGAATCGATATTGGGAATGGACAATAAAAGACAAAGTTGGGTTTCAGACGAAGACGCTAAAAAGAGACGAGGAAGGAATGAGCAGGAAAGGTGAAGGATCCTCTAGAGTTGTGCACGCCTCACCACGTCTTTATAGCCCATTAATTTGACTTTTACAGAGCTGCTCCCGAACGGGGAGCTGTGATTGGTTCCGGGGTCCGGATCCGGAAGCTTAATCTACTGCAGGCGCTCGAGGAGGAGAGAAGCAGTGTCAGTGTAAGCTCTGACTCTCTCTCTCTCACTTTGTTTCTGTCTCTCTAGAACAAATAAAACAATCGCGGCTCAAAGTGTCAAGCATGTGAGAGGAGGCTGAAGTCCCGCTTGTTTTACGATGAGCCGTGCCATATGAGGTTTGGGTGCCATAAACGTGAGAGGGTCGTGTCACGTCTCGTAACATCCTCTTTACAATCTCTTGGTCCTCACTTGAATTACTTTAATTGTTTTTTTACGAACGGTTATGATCTCTTGCAGGCCTCAGAAACTCGCAGCAGCTTTGGATGCGCTCCGCACAAAACTTAGTCAGGCTGCCGTATTAGTTTGGGCGCCTTGCTGCCAGACTTAGGTCCAACTTTGGCCCAAGAGTGAATGACCGCCAGCATCGCAATTATCAGCCAGAGCTAAAGTTTTTTGCCGCCTCTCGTTTGATGCAAGCAGTTGTTCAAATACGCGCGAGATCCGCACAAAGTCCAGCGCTTCTCCGCTCAACTTCTTGACAAAATTCTTTGACATCAAGGCTGGGACATGTACGACCTCTTTAAGAACATCAGACATAGGTGATAATTCTCACGGAAATTCAAGAATGCATGCTGGCACAAAAGCACGATATAATTAGAATTACATACTGTGAGCTTGCAGTCGTAAGTTGTAGAAAGCCGGCATCACGGCCCGCACTGCTACCACTTAGCATTGTCGGTCGTAACTGCAGAACTACGGAAATGAATGAAAGCTTTAGGAGGGTACGAGGGCATAACTCAGTTCTTCCAAAGGCTCTGTTTTTTATTTTTATGTGCAAAAGGCCACTTGGACTTTATGAAGTTGTAACCTGGCCGGAAAAGTAAGTTACTAATAAGGGCGAGGCTTGGAAGAGCTCCGTCCCCGCGATGTTACCTGGTTATAAACACGACCTCGACGGCGTCATGTCCGCGGCGAGGGAGGGTGGTCGGAGTGCTGCGCGCCAGAGAATGACACTGGAAAGAAAACTGCACGGCGAGTTAATGCAGGCACCCCACAAAAATGATGTTGCATCTTTTGAAGCATAAAACACAGAGTTTGAGGACGCAGGCACGCTAGGAAGAAGCTACGAGCTCCGGCAGACGTGAATCATCACGGAGACTCTGGGTGCATTCCAATGTTGATGTTGTTCCTTCTTTAAGCCTATGATGTGTGACGGATTCATTTATGGAATTTCTACGGTGCATCCTATATTATTTCAACTAGGCAATAATGCATCAGTATACGAGTATTCTCAACAGCACGAGTAGGTCTCGTGCAACAGCACGAGTAGGGATTCTGGTCGAATAGGTAAACTTCAAACTTCAGACAACAGAAGAAACGGCGAATTCGAAAACGTGGCAATTTAGCCGAGTGGAAAACTTTATGATTAATTGTTCTGCACACGAATGTTGCATGGCAGGAATGTGAGCATTTTAATTCGAGAAAAGCTTCTATACAGAAAATATATTTCAAGTGAAATTGATCACCTTAAAACGAAGTTAATTTTGTATTAGAGCCGAATTATATGCGAGTTTGAGCAGCATGCATCAGACGGAACTTAAGACTTGATCTATTTTTGGAATAGCTCCAAGAACGAAGACGAAATCACGACTATCGCGAGGATGTCATACAAAGCCCACAGCGGCCTACTGAGAGACTCCGTAATTGGATTACCTTCCGCAAAATGTCTTTGCCAGAAGCAATCGGCTTGATGATTGCAGTCTCCTGATTCAGTGATACAAGGGCCGACAATGTGGCCGCAAGCTTGGAGTCGAGCAAATGTGGCTGCTCGTTAAGACCTATTGAGATCATTTTGCACACCAGTCTGGTCACAGCTCCAACAGTGAACTTGCGTCGTACGAAGAGCCCATGCACGTGAGTATGTAAAGCATGTTGCACTCATTACGTCTTCATTGAAATGCTAATCAGAGGCTTTCGATCAATCGTTTGTAGGCTTTGATTCGCTGAATGGGTAATTTCTTCATTCAAGAAACATGAGACGTTTTTATAGATTTACGATTTGAGTCCTCCAGTAAAGTTTCAGACATTCGTTGCAGTAAGAGAACAAAAAACTAGGGAACCGAGAACATGCATCATTACTTCCAATAGAGCAGATTAGATAAGTGTGAGCATAGCTCGTTCTCTAATATAAGTTTCACTATTGGTTTGATGGCGTGTGCAGTAACCTGCAACATAAACCTTGAAAGTAAATTAAGTGGCTGTAAAAGTCTGCTGCAGAAATTTATTAGTTCAGTTTCAAAGTTAATTACGTGCTCAGAAATACGCTTTGATAAGATTTTAGTTGCAGCTGCACGAGAATAAATTATTATATGGAGCTTGTGAACGCTCACTGAGAGCAGTGAACACACACTGAGAGCAGTGAACGCACACTGGGAGTAGTGAACACACACTGGGAGCAGTGAACACACACTGGGAGCAGTGAACACACATTGGGACCAGTTAACACACACTGGGAGCAGTGAACACACACTGAGGTTAGTTTATCCCTACGATGGCGGGTGGAATAAGTAAATCTTGGAATAGCACACTTCTAGCATCCTGAATTCTTTGGACTTCTCTCATTGACTTATGAGTGTAAGAAAAGCATGACATAAGTGCAGAAAACACAACAGCTAGACTCTTTGAACATGACGTTTTTAAACCAAATTATCATGTAGCATAAATTAAAGTTAGTAGTAAATAATAAATATATGTTTTAAACACTTTTGGTGACAAATTTCGTCATGTGTGAACTCTGTCGCTGGAAGACAGGTATTCCAGACTCACTTGGTTGAAGACATGTCATCTGCTGACACTGCATGTTGCTCGTTCATGTATTGTGGTCTGGTGTGTTGCTTACACAGACTGGACTTTTAGATCATTCCTAATTCATTGATAAGAAATCAGAGCACAAGGTACATATTTCACACGTCTTGTTTCAAGCGATTTTCTGAAAAATTTATTTAAGCACGAACAACAACAAACTTTGTAAGATGGTTACGGCATGACAGACATGAACTAATTCATTTGCAACAGAATACAAAAAATTAAAGGAACAGGGGTTCAATTACTATGCCTGCAATCGCTGGGATTTACTGCGTGTGAACACTAGAATGTTCACACTGAGGGTGTGCAGAACCGAGCGATGTTGCACAGAGATAGACTCAGTCCGGCAGTTTGAGGCTCTGGCCAGTCATCTCCATACCAAACAGAACGAGGCTATCAATATACCGCTCCAAATTATCGGTGCGTGAGGCGCGGCCAGCAATAACACAGTCATACATAACATCAGACTGCAGTGACACTCTCTGCTGGAGCCTGGCTGTGGCGCTTCATGATCACAGATGTGTACGGAGGTGTGTGTGAAGCTATGTGTGCAGAGACGTGTGTGAAGCTGTGTGTGTGCGGAGGTGTGTGTGAAGCTGTGTGTGCGGAGGTGTGTGTGAAGCTGTGTGTGCGGAGGTGTGTGTGAAGCTGTGTGTGAGCGGAGGTGTGTGTGAAGCTGTGTGTGTGCGGAGGGGTATGTGATGCTGTGTGTACAGAGGTGATTGTGAAACTGTGTACAGAGGTGTGTACGAAGGTATGTGAGAATGTGTGTAAGGAGCTCTGGAAGAAAAAAGTATGATCAGTGTGTTTTTACGTCTCAAAGCTCTGAGGAAAAGTCCGCTGCTCTACGACACAGCCCTCGAGTTGTTCATGAATGTTGCTCATTTGTTATCCCACCGATGAATTCTGATGCTATAATTTTCATGATCATTATTTTATTGCTGAATTTATAGGACTTGTGCAATAACCTAGCCAGGAGAAATGCATGAAATTTAGTTCATTGATTTTCTCCTCATATTTAGTTCTGTTTCTCAATCCTTGAAACAAATTTTCTTTCAGATTTTGTGGGTGTAGTAACTCCTGCAATTTGAGCTCAGTATAGTTTGTTTCCGAGTTATTGTTTCACAACCAAAAGTTGTGGTTAAGTTATTCTAGTTCAGAGTGTAAAAAATTGCTTACACCACGACACCACGCCACTCACACCGTGACAACTCCACACCACCGCACCACTCCCTCCAGAATACCACTCTATCCACGACACCTCACCACTCACACCACGACGCCACCCAAGAACACCACACCATTCACGACACTGCGCAACTTCCGCCACGATACTCCACCACGACGTATTTCACTTACATCACAATAGAATGCCACTCATATTGCAAAACCATACATTATTTTTACGTTTACGACACCATACCACTCATACCACGACACGATGTCGTTCATATACAGTCATCATATTCCTTTAGATGCATCGTTTTAGGTGTATCACGGCAGCTACATCCCTTCAGGTTAGTTCTTCCAGAGTTATTATTTCAAAAGCACCAATTTTAACCCATAACTTCGGATCCTGGATTAGATGCACATAGCGTGAAATACGTGTCGCTTTAGATGCATCAATGCCAACACATGACTACTAAAAACATGCTGTGTGCGTGCATGTACATCGTTGAGTGTTGTTACCTATTTTCTTTTCTAATGTTGCTATCTACATTTTTTCTTTGTAACTTTGAACAAACATCTGAAATCAACAATTATGTCTACACCTGCTACTTCTGTACACACGTCATTAGCGAATGTCATTGGTTTATCTTAACTTGCATTACAATGTATGAGACGAACTGCATTCGTTTGTTTAGAGCAGGTTGGATTACACCCAAGACATCATAAAAAAGTTTCCTGTCGGACACGTGGGTAACTACTACGTACATTTATCGTCCTATTTCGAATATAAAAACGATTTATTTAAATTTTTACTTACTTTCAGGCTCCGCGCACTGCACTTAGAAATGGCTACTGAACGTTTTATTTTCCCATATCCTCTGTGTCCGTCATGACAGCAGAAGTCCCTGTACAGGCACTCACCTCCATCCTCCCTGGACTCCACTCACCTCCTACGGGGGCCTCCGAGGACTTGAGGGCGTGGCCATCCTCCCTCCTCCAGCTGATCCTCGGCTGAGGGAAGCCCTTGGCGCGGCAGGCGAGTGTCACGTTGTCTCGCTCCTTCACCACCAGGCTACTAGGGCTCGAACCCTCGTCCGTAATTTCTGGGGGCACTGGAATACCAACAAAATTAGCTGATCGAGTCGTCGGTCATACTGAAGCCTGTAAACTCACAATCAGAACAAGTAAATTTTTTCATTCATGTATATGACAATTCAGAAGCAAATGGATTTCATGTTAAGAATTGAGTGAAGGATGTATTGAAAATTAAGCTGAAATTAGTAGGCTGCTGAAATCTGTTACTGAAGTGAAGTTTTCTTTATCTTCAGTATTGGCTTCACTTCTGTGGCTTATGCCAAAGATGAAGCCAGTATGTCGCATGTTTAATTAGTTTATGAATGTATATAAATACAGTGAACGTCGAATATTCTCCGAGTTTTTCACATGAAAATGAGGTACGGCAGCGATGTGATGCGTTTCATATCTGTTCCGCCTCGTGGGTCTTACAAAATTCAAGGAAAACAAGTACAAATTTTATCGTTACGTCAGTCAAACTCGCTTCCTTGCGATGTTTGAACTCCACAACGTAAATGGAGAGCATTTGTAATTAATTACTGCTAAAATGTATCCTGGGCTGCACCCAAAATGGGTTAATAACCTCATATGTACACAATATATTTCAATTAATTGGGTATTTTTTTAGCTATTTACTTCTAAGATAGCTTTACTTTTGCGCAGAGTAAATTTGTTGAATACAGAGGTAGGTAAGATATTAAAACAAGGGAAACATACATATACCAGTAAAACACGTGAAGCAAATTAATGAAGAAAGTTCAAAATGTAACACTAAACAATTCTTCTCGGATGTCGTCGTAGGTCTTCCCGGTTTCTAATTTCTCCCAAAACCCGTACAAATAGCTCAGAATAAAATTTATAAATTATTTCAAATTGATTTCGAAATCATGATATTTGGTGAGCGTTAAATCGAACTGTTTAAAAAACACTAAAATAACTCAAGTGCTAATGATAAAACTTTGTGTTTTAAATAGGACATAAATTTATTTTGAAGCAGGTGCCCGAGAGCGGTGTAAATAGTTAGGCCGGGGACAAGCAGAGGAGCACAGTGTAGGAGAAGACTTGTGTTCAGCGGTCCATGCTGGCGGACTTAACAAAGATGGATGAGGAAGTGGTAATGATCCTCACACTCCGCAACTCTGTCTCCCCTCCCTCACACACTCTCCGGCGTACAACAGCGGTGCAAGCACAGTCATGTGATCAAGATAGTGGTAGGAATGAATTGAAATCTACTTTCAGGCTAAATCATTAAACGTAGTTTGTGCAAAAATCATAGAAAAATCAAGTGGTAATGGTTTTTGAGTTCGCTAAATCTATTTCAAACGTACCAAGATGATAATATGTTAGACGCACTGCAGACTTAAAACACATCTCTCACAGATAAACTAAAAATTATCCAGTAATCTAGAGTAGAAGTTCTTAATTGGGAGTGTTTGTCCCTCTAGGGATGCAATATCGGTTCCTAGAGATGCAAGGACACTTAATCATTAGGCTTGGATTATCAAGGAAACTCTAGTGTAGTGTTGGATGATTTAACAGAAAATTTAACAGTGTATTAATTTAAACTATGGCTACTATCATATAAGTGTTAATGTATACTTGGACAAAGAAAAAAAGGAACAAATTGTAGCAAAAGTCTGGTGCCATTTGAAATCCTGCTATGTGTGAAGTTTGGAGATGTTGCAGAGAGGAGGGCTCATCTCGCTGCGTGATGCTAGCACGAGAAAGTGCTGTGCTAATAAAAGCACAACTACCTCATCAGCCCACGGTCCATAATAATTGCAGGCAACAAGAGTGCACTCAGAAAAAGAATGTGTAGCGGTTGAATGTACGTCAGTGTAACTCTGTCCCTCAGAGCGGGCTGTGACATGGAGACTAGTGAATCACATAAGGGTGGATTAAGATGGTATATGGAAAACTAAGAACGATCATTTTTAACCTACGGGGTTTCAGACTTTAGTGAGTAATGTAGAAAATGAGCTTGTGTTATCATCAGGTATCACAATTAACGAACCATAAGCTGGATATATATAGCATGTGTTAGTCATCGTAAATTTGTGCGGTCATGTTACCAGCGTTTAATAGGACGAATGAGGACTTATGAAAAAAGCTCCTATGAATATGAGATATATTACGTTAATATTGTGCATTAAACTGATTTGTCCTGAAAAATTTGGGAGGTTACTCGACGGTAAAAGAAACCCATATTTAATTACTAGTACTATTTGAATACATCCCTTGCTCTAAAAACGCTATAATATGAAACAGTTTACTTAAAACTATGCATTGGCATTGAGAAGAAATTATAAAACTAATCAAGCATTTCGAGGAGCCAATGGCTATTGAAAAAAGTCAATAGAGTCTTACATCAAAAGGGGGAAATACACATATACGGTAAGTTTTATTATCAGTTACGAGTAAGACACAAAAACAATTAAGTATTGGCCAATGTGTTTGACAAAGCCCCACATGAAACAAATACTCTGAAATTCTGAGGATGGAATCAGAATGAAGTGCGTATGGAAGGTTTGGCTTGGTAAAAGTAACAATAGACTCACAGATAGATATAAAAAATTCCTAAAACAACCAAGGGATGAAGTTCTCTGTCACTGACAGGGATGTTGTTGAGGTTACATGGGATGGATAAAGCAGGCAAGCGTCATTAAATTTCTGAAAAGGAAAACAAACAGCAGTAAATAACAAGTTCAATTCATGAGAGTAAAAACACATCCATAGAAACAAAATAAAATTGTAAGTAAATTATGGATGATATTTAACAACGTCAATTAAGCTGAAAAAAAACTGAAAATCAAAGCAGGAAAGGCTGATGAGGACAAAAATTTGTAAACAATTCAGTGATTAAAAAAAGGAGTAACGGTGACAATAAAGGTGACTCCGTCCATGAGAAGCTCATTGAAACTGAGTTTTTTCGTCATTATGAACAGAGGGTTCGAAAAAGAAGTTTTAGTTTTTGAGTAGTGATTCTCTTAGTGCCTTGAAATTTTTAAGCAGAAAATAACATGTCTACCAGACTGAAAAGACTGCTTCAGCGTATTGTCATAAGTAGAGCAGACTGTACTCATCTCAAATTTTCCCTGACAAAATTAGAAAAATTGATAATTAATCATAATTTTAACTGATTATTGCGGTAATGTTGATTGACGTGAATATTGTAACACGTAAGCAAGGCATATGCTAACTTTTTCTGAATGTAGAATAGAATTATCGAGAGTTTATGTTAGGAAAAGGTTTGGCTTTTGAATTTATTAGGATTCAAATTTAGAGAAAGTTAACGAACAGGCATGGGAATTACAGTTACTGTCCACTATATTCTGCTCTCTCACAAATGGACGGACAAAATGAAATTATGTATGAAGATAACACTCCTACTCTAACATGCATGATATTTAAACAAGACTTTATGAACAAATGTTCTTATAGACTTACAATTAGCAAATTTTAGGAAATTGTCATTTTAGTCGTGCCGTGGGATAATATAGGAAAATGAATTAAAATCCATTAGAGAAGGGAAGAAACAAAAACACAAAGGCTGCCAATGGAATCTTTGATGAAACCCGAAGTAAAGTGCGACAATAAGGACAGAAAGGGCGTTAAAAAAATTCATCATCAGAACTGGAAAAATAAGAAAGTCATGCTGGACTAAAAACTGCATCTCGGCAGCGCGCACGGCACTCGGCTAAATGAAAACTGAGGTCTTAACGCATAATTCAGAATGAGCGTCCGAGAGAATGGTGGGCTGGTGGCTGTAGCCTTAGTCGTACGCTGGCCAGCTTTTTCTTCTTTTTATAGTAATGAACAAAGCCAACTGTTCGCAGGAAGGCTAAGAAGAATAGTTTGGGGGCCAAACTGCAATTTGGAGACATTGAAGTGTCCACTGAAGGTGGGCGCACGTCACCAGGAAGATACACAGGACAGGTGGAAGTCGTGTGATGCGATGAATATATCCAGGATGCACTGTGTCGTGCTCGTTAGTCGATCACCTGTATGTCCTAATATACTCATCCAGCATGCAGGTACTTATATAATTAGCCAAATTGATTACGAAACAGAGGTTAAAGACATGGGTGAGACCAAACATTCATTCGTCTCTTGGAGATATAGTTAGATTATGATAAGAGGCGAACCACACGGATGAGGCCAAGAACTCACCTACAACTTGGAGGTATCCAGTCTGGCTGATCATTGGGTTAGAGTTGACCTGACACATGTAGTTGCCTCGGTCCTCCTGTGTGACGCCGTGCACATGCAGCGTCCATGACCGCAGTGAGTCGTGCGTGACGAAGAAGCGAGGCTGGCGAGCGATGACGTGCTTGTGGATGCTCACGATCATCTGCCTGTCAAGGTGAATCCACGCCACCTGGAGGTAGTTCGAGAGACCGTTTTGATTCTAGAACAAAATTTAACACAGGCTCATTCACTGATGTCGAAGGAAAGGAATAATTGGGTACTGTGTACTCCACACACATAAGAAACAACAGTTTTGGTATGCTGCATTTTTGCTAGAATGGAAAAAGGGATTCTTGATATCCCGTAAACTGGGCCAAAAATAAACTACCATAGCAGAGTATACTTCACTTTCAATAAACAAGTGAGTACCTGGAAAAACAGAAACGGTTCATAGCATACTTTCTCGTTAATTCTATGTCAATAACCAGGGCAAGACAGAGACAGCATGTACGTGGAAATGCAACATTACTTCACCCAGATGGGAAAGGATTGGCGGCTGAGCTTGCAATAGGATTATTCCGTCATTATAAATATGTGCTTCTCTTAAAGTATGAAAATTAAAGGCAAAATTGACATTATTCACACTATTTTACTCCAAATGAAAGAAGATCGTTTGCATGTAAATGCACGTGCGCAAACGTAGTTGAGTAAAATATCAGTTGCGTTTTTTTAGCATTGTGCGATTTTTGAAGTAAGTTTAAATCCTGAAGCGATCCTCAATTAATGCGCCAAAGTTTTTTCTCGTTGAAGACATTGTGTCTCATAATGTATACACTATCAAAAGCAATTTTTGTGATAAATTCATCAATCAGGGTTTTGCTTTTAGCTAAACCCGGCTTTTAGCTTTTATGTCAGATTTAAGCAAAGAATTGTGACCTATGCTGTGTCCACCATCCTAACAAAAGCAACAAAACAACTGCAGCTCTCAGGGTTCACCATCCTAAGCAACAGCAATAAAAGAGCTGCACCACAACAAGTAGCAGCGGCATCATGGAACAGCTCATGCTGTTACGCATGCTCCGTCCGCCACTAATTGGTCAGAACCATCCGAGCAAGAACGCTGCCAGCAACAGTGAAGAAAAAGGAAAAGGCATATGTAATAATTCATCACAAAACAGGCTCCGGTAAACAATGGGCCAATCTGTGAAACTGTGCTCTTCTGCACTCAGAATATCGTCAGTTGGAATATTAATTACAATACATATATAATACAATTATATCATTTTTTACAAAAGGTAAAATTAAACAAGAATTCTACGAGAGAAAGCCGTTACTGGGCAAATGAGCTGGTGCAAGACATCAACTAAGTAACATATAGAAAAGTAGCGACTGCAACAGGGGACTCTCGTGAGAAGAGGCTGATTTACTTCGCAAAAACTTGTACAGCTAACTGACAGTTTTTCGCTCTCTATACGCTATGGGAATAAGCTGTTTATGAGAAAAGTCACAGAGAATAAGAGGTCTCTTAGTTCTTTCTATTCCGATCTTACAATCATATTATTATTACAGAAGCGTTAAACTTCCTCTTTGCTACGACCTTGTTGCTCGGAGAAAACACGAAGCGCCGAGCAAGTCTCAAAGCAACACGAGTCTACAACTCAGCCTGGATGTGACTTCTTTGTAACCTTCATACTAAAATTGTCGAGCGAAAACACTAACGCAGATAATTTCGTGCTATATGTTTGGATAAAATTACTTGGATTATTTTTGGTCAAATGTGTAGAAGGACGGAAAGAAGCAGTACAAAGCGAAACAAGATTTATGAACCCTGACACATGTTATTGACAAAAATTGTCAACGTATTTGAAAACCTGAAACAGAAATACGTCTCGTGCATTCCCATCAATGGAGAAGAAAGTGTGAACTCATGAATCGTGACTAACAGTAAACAAAAACTAAAATAATAAGATACGATACCAGTTCGATAATAGTTACGTTACAATTGTTTTAACTGCCTGCTAACCGGCTTATGTGACAATTGTTTTAACTGGTTGCTAACCCGCTTACGTTACCATTGTTTTAACTGGATACCTACCCACTTACTTTACAATTGTTTTAACTGGCTGCTAACCGGCTGGCATAACAATTGTTTTAACTGGCTGCTAACCGACTGGCATAACAATTGTTTTAACTGGCTGCTAACTGACTGGCATAACAATTGTTTTAACTGGCTGCTAACTGACTGGCATAACAATTGTTTTAACTGGCTGCTAACTGACTGGCATAACAATTGTTTTAACTGGCTGCTAACTGACTGGCATAACAATTGTTTTAACTGGCTGCTAAACAGATCAAACACAAAGCACGCAGAAGAAGGTCTGCTGCTACTACCTCCACTGATGAAAACTCAGAACTCACAGAGCAGGCGTTCGTGCAAAGCAAGGGAAAGTCCATCAGGAGAGCTGCACTGGAGCTCAGAATCAATAAAACTCAATTCAACGTATGCTCCAGAGAGTGTTAAAGCTTCACACGTACCGACTTCGGGTTGTTCAGTGGCTTCATACGGAAGATTATGATACGCTTGTAGAAATGTGAGAATCATTTCTCCATTACCAAAACATTCATCAGCTCATAAAAAACTTACGGTTGAGTGATGAGTTCATCTCTTTTCTATCTGGTTGAGTAAGCTGACACAACTGTCGAATTCGGAGCATATTAAACTCAGCAGGAATTCTTGAGCATGAGTGGGGCTCTTCAAAGCTTGTAGCTTGGTGTGCCATGCCAAGCACTGAAATGATCAGATAATTTTCTCTCTCAATGCAGCCAGTAACACGACTACCCTTACAGGAGAAAATTACCCGAAAATTCTACAGGATTTTGCAGTCCTACACCTTCAAGCAAGGAGTGATTTTACTAGTGTCTTTTTTCACCAAGATGAAGCCTCTGCCCACTTTGGCAGATTAGTGAAGGATATCCTGAACATAAAGTTTCCTGACCGATGGATCGGTCGCATGGGTTCTCTCTTGTGACATCCACGCTTCCCTGACCTCACACCCAGCCATTTTTTTCTGTGAGACTATGACAGAAGTATGTGAGATGTCAGTCTCTAAGCCCCGTGACCTGCCACAGCTTCAGGAAAGAATGTGCACGAGCTGCAGCGAGGTCGGAGAAGAGATGTTGTGACGTCAGAGGCATACGAAGGTGGCTGAAGAGTTCCAAAAATATAGTGCTCATGTAGAGACAAACAGCAAGCCTTCAAAGCATTGGAATGTGATGGCACGTCAAGCAAGTACAAGTGCAATGATTCCTTTGTTGATACTGAATATATGTATATTTAAACCCAAATTCTCGTGCAATTTTACGGAACATATTAAAAGTGTTTAGGAACTTTTCGGAGACCTTGTATAATAGAAAAAAGAAAAAGATGGAATATATGAACAAAAATACGGCCAACAATGCTGAAGAAAACATAAATCAAACAGGGATACACGGTGGTAAGATTACAAGAAAAAGAGAGTAAAAGAATCGGCAAAGACAATAAACTAAATAAGTATATTGCAGATGGGAGTTAATTATAAAAATTTCCTAAAGTAGCATTATTTACTGTTCTGGTTCAAAGACAACTAAAAAAATTGTTATGCAAAACTACTCCACACAACACAACAGACGCAACACCCTGTAACAACACCACGCAACATGAGACTCTACTACGCTGCAACATAATGCGCTACACAATACTGCGAAGCAACATCACACGCGACACAATACTGCGAAGCAACACCACGCACGACACAATACTGCGAAGCAACACCACACGCGACACAATACTGCGAAGCATCATCATAATTACGAAGCATTATCATTTGAAGTCTATATACTGACTTTGATAATAGTAATTTCTGGTAATTGACTCAAAATACCACAATACAAAGTTGAACTAAATAGCCAATAACTGACTCATAATTCTATCAATAATGAACTACAAAGTACGGCGAAAGAAGCGACGAAGTTTAAGACAACACTACCCCACCCAAAACAACGACAATGATCTTAGTGTAGATCTCATGCTTTTAAATTCCCACCGCCTCTACGACAGCAGGAAACTTGTATATGTATGCACCACAAGGCAAATATCCCGCTAGCTGCTCCAAATGTACTCAGTTACATATACTGTATACCACAGTTATGCGACACCGTGTATGTACAGCACTCTACGCAACATCACATCCCTGTGCGCAACACCAAACTACCGTACGCAACACCACATCACTGTGTGCAACACCAAACTACTGTACGCAACACCACATCACTGTGTGCAACACCAAACTACTGTACGCAACACCACATCACTGTGTGCAACACCAAATTACTGTACGCAACACCATATCACTGTACGCAACACCAAACTACTGTACGCAACACTACATCACCATGTGCAACACCAAACTACCGTACGCAACACTATGCAACACTACGCAACACCCGTCCAGCATTAGCTGCTACAGCATAGCTTGTCTGAGCTGAAGAGAGGCTCCCAGGAGGTAACTTAGACGGTGCAGTGCGACTGCAGCTGTTTGTCTGTTACTGCTTCTGCAGCTGTTTGTGTGTTGCTGTTTCTGCAGCTGTTTGTGTGTTGTTGCTTCTGCAACTGTTTGTCTGTTGTTGTTTCTGCAGCTGTTTGTCTGTTGCTGTTTCTGCAGCTGTTTGTCTGTTGTTGTTTCTGCAGCTGTTTGTCTATTGCTGATTCTACAACTGCTTGTCTGTTGCTGTTTTTGCAGCTGTTTGTCTGTTGTTGTTTCTGCAGCTGTTTGTCTATTGCTGATTCTACAACTGCTTGTCTGTTGCTGTTTCTGCTGCTGTGGCTGCTTGTATTTTATATTTGTTCGTTGAAATTGGTGTCATTTGTCTATCATATGAATGTTCAGTAGCGTTTTCAGTACCTTCGGTCATGTTTTTTATTAAAAAAGACATATGTGATATCCTATGTATAGTTGTTTCTGTATCTGCTACTGCATTTAATATATTGTTGAAATTTAAAAGTTTGCAGCCTTTTTTTCGAGTCTTCTGTTTCTACTTCATTTACATGTGGGGCAATTTTAGTGTAAATCTGCTCGCTTGGTTCTGTTTCTGCAGCTGATGAGCCGTTTAGATATGAAACTTGTGGTGCAGTTTGCCATGCAGCAGTTCCCTGTCGAGTACAGGCCTCCCTAGAACTTCCCCCTCTAAGTTTCATTGCAAATTGCCTATTAACTGCTCAGGGAAATGCAGATTACTGCGCAGAGTGACTCGACATGTCTCTGTGTCCTTGTTTACGAATTGTTGAAGCTGAGATAGCTGATTCTGAGTTCAAAAGGAACATTACAAATGACAGCATGTATATTTTTAACGATGATATTTTACACGGAGCTCAATATCTCCATAAATGTTACACTGGTAGTGATTCAGAGCTAACGGTCACTGAGGTCTGTAGTTTCCTTAATACTTGAAGTAATTATCTTGATGGGATGGCTGTGTTGTCTCAGTGTTGTAGTTGAGTGCACATTCTCACTGTGAAGTTTAATGTTGCCATGTTTTACTCTGCCTCGATATCTTCTAGTAACCAGGTGCTCGACAGTACTAAACAATGAGCACTAAACGAATCTGCATTCGAATAAATTTGGTGCTAAAACCTTGAGTGTAAATACTTCGTTTTTCAGATAATTCTTTATAAATTGAATAAGTTACAGTCGGATCAATGAACCAACCCTGAGAGAAGGCTCTACGAAAGTGTCTTATCACAGGAAGACACCAACAAAAGAACGATTCCATACTCATCCTTCCTGTTACGCGAGGTATAAAAAAACTGTTTTCCGTCTAAGCTCCCTTTCAGCCATAGGTATATGCATGAGCATGCATGCAGGACATTCTTATTTATACTCACTTCTACAAAAAAGATGATGTAAAAATTGTACAGGAGAAAAGGTTTCTTAGTTCCTTTCTACCAGATGAGGTTCAAATTATATCGTCGGACCAATACACTGGGGAGGGAGAAACTGCTGCGTGCAGGAGCTTCAAAGTAAAATATTTTTCTGTATTTGCGCTGCACCTTATAAGCCAAAGTTTAGTTATAAAATTAAAAATATCTTAACTGCACTAACATTTCTCTACCACAATTTTAGGAGTTGTACATTGCAGTTCCTTGGTGGGCGTGTGGGGAGAGTTTTTTACCTCGAGTGTCCAGTCTTCGGTGGTCAAGGGTCATACAGAATTTTATTAATTCTGTTTCCATGCTTAAGATGCTCTCTAAATTATTTTCCGCGGTAAGTTAGTTTTCAAAATTTCAAGTATGGAATACGCGGTGCAGACACGATTAAAATGTGAGTCGGAACTCGATCATCCGTTTTGATATAAGGCAAAATATTATTGCAACCACAATGAACATTCTGATGGTGCATTTTTGCATTTATTACAGAGCTTCTGCGAGCTTGATTAAGGTTTCTGATCAATATCCGGGAAAATATTGCATTTGGAGCGACCTCTAAACTCAGCCGATCTCATTTCCGGCAGGTGACGCTGCCTCGACGAGTACCTACAGCTCCTAACTTTGACTAGTTCACCGCTGCTGTTCTACGCTGCTGCTGGACGCTTGCTCAGTCATCATGCCGTGTTTTGCGAAGGAATTAAACTATGCTTTAGATACGGTAATAATCATATGGTAATAGTCGTTACAACTGTTACGTTGTAAGAAAGTGACTCGTATTTAACGTTCGTGAACATAAATGTGTTATTTAATATTAACTTGAACCTGTGAGACAGATAATTTTGAATAAATTCCCTTTCTTTGACTCATTCAAAGTGCAATTCATCAATTGATATATGAACGCGTTGAAAAAAACGGAGACTTAAACAACTGCAAATTTCGACTCCATGGCAGATTAAAAAATTTCGCTCGCGCTTTTTATTTTGCTGATGGAAGAATTAATTAAACAAAAATGACTACGTAAATAAATGACAGGACCAATGTGCTTCCGTGAGCACAGCAGAAATTTTCGGGAGCACTTTTGAAACTTCAAAAAGTATTATAAAAGTTAATTTCCTTTTTTTTAATTGTAATGAAAATTTAGTAATATCTATTGGTTAGTTTGATTTATTATACCCTCCGTGGGAAACTTTTCCCGCTATAAATAACACTTGTAAAAATAAAAACAGCTGTGAAAAATCGATACTATTTTCGGTTAATTGGTGACCTGAGCTTCATATGCAAGGAAATTAATGCTGACAAGCAGAAAAATCCTAGTCAACTTCAAAGGTTCTTGTGAACTGCAGTCCGAAAATTTGCAGTCGAAAAATGCCACCGCAAATAGAAAGATTTATGCACAGTTAATTTTCGATTACACTCGTGCTTACCCTTACTATTTACTGTTTTTAAAAATTAGCCTTAGGATATGTTTTTCTTTAGCAGAATACACAGTTAGTGAGCTCATTAGAATAGAGTAATATTGTGATGAATTCAAGATGAGAAATGTTTTGGAATATTTGTTATTGCAGGTATCCTGGTGCACACTCACAAAATAGTTTTCATAGTCTTTGGTTAGAAAACAAAACGAATATGAAATAAAACTCGCGAAAAAAATAAATCTTGTTATCATTGAGTAAGGACAATGTACATCTCTAAAGAAACAAACCGCCGGAGAGCAGTTGAAAGCTTTCACAAAATGGAACCACTAGAGGCTATAAACTCTTTTTAAAAAAGGAACCTCTGTTGTAAGAAAAGAACCAACCCCGTTCCAAAGATGGAACCCTCATCAAAATGAAGCAATTGAGGCATTAGTGTTACGTACGGTCATGCTAGATATCCTATTCGACCGGCTGTTCAATAACTGCAATACAAAAACCTAGCTGTAATTTTCGTCTGCAACAATTGTCAACGTCATGGCAGTAGCTGGAAATTGATCGGACCTTCTCACTGCCGTCACGCATATATAAATCAATTAACCGCCTTAAACGTCTGTAATAGTGACAAAATTTTGAAGATTTTCTTCTGTTTAGAACTGGGAGATTTGTTTGCTCTCACTTCTATTTATATTTTTTTCGTTATGGATGTTTTTTTGACGTCAAACATTGCAGGAATAACGTTACTCATTTATCGAGCTGTCCCTTCAGTTTTTTTGAGCTAAATGATATTGTGAAAAGAACTTGAATAGTTGCTTCATTTCACAGCGAGTAATTCAGGTATTCGTTAGAGTGAAAAATAACATCTATATCCACTGACATCCTATGAATGTAAATATTCCTACACAATAATTCTGATTCTTTGAAGACACGCCCATTTCCTCAGCCAAGTCAGGAAACATCGCTAAGATTCTTTTCTTAGTAATTATGTTTTCTGAAATTAGATTCAGTACGCTAGCATCCAAGGTGAGTGACGGGGTTCGAACGAACAAAATCTTCGGCATAAGTCCTTTTTTTGGTGTGAAAACGTGCTCTTGTATTGCAGAGCGATAACTTGGGTCGTCTCTCTTCAGTCCTGTAAATGCTGATGCTGAAGCTCCGACATCCACATGAATATGCACGTCTCAGTCAGGACTCAGATCCTGATTTTTGTGCATTTCAATTGACGCGGTGCAAATGGCTGGGCTGAGTGGCCCCTTGATACAGTTTCGGAGATCAGAATCTCTTCTGAGAAATTCAGTTGTTTATGCAAGGAGAGGATTCTCCTCCTCTGTACACAATCTCGCCGGTCAGTAAATGAATCAAACGGCAATGCAAGCGCAGTGAAATGACACATATATGCATGCATAATAAACATTGGGAAGCTCTCTGAGTGTCAGGCAAAAAAATACTGAGGGGTGTCTTTCATACCTGGAACAAATAAAAGCACGTTCCGAGACCTCTGAGTTTTGTCATTTTCTATAACATGCAGAAATGGAAAAATGCGGGAACTAATCTTACCATCCGGCTCAATTAATGAATACTTACCTTGTATATTCAAATCAATGAACTCAAGCTCACAGCCCGTGGAAATTTATTTCGTCTCAAAGATTTCGCTTCGTTAAGGTAATTTAAAGTGAGGGAAAAATTTCACGGTGTGTATGTGGGCATACACTTTCACTGTTTGTTTCCTTGGACGAAAAATGGTAGAATTTTACAGCGAGGACATGCGTTCTAACATCCATGGATCTTGCAAATGCACATGAGACCGTCAAAAAAGATGTGATGTAGGAGTATAGTTGCTTTCCATTTGGTTTGGATTAGCGCTGCCAGGCACGGGAAGCTTTACAAGAAGTTGCTGAGGGCTTGACATGAGTGTGAAGAGAAATTTGAATGAGAGTGTGGGTGTTTCAGCCATTCAATAGTGGGTCAAAACTCGAGAACTGAGAGTTGTAAAAAAAGGAGAATACTTACTGAGTATTGGATACGAAGAGTTAGAGAAATAAATTTAGTATCAAATGAGGAAGCAAGAGTGAGAAACGAGGGCGTTGATGGAGACGAGTGTAGTGAGAGGTATCGTACGAAACGGTTCTAGTAACGAATTGTTTGATTAAAGGAGAGCATGAAAAAGTAGTGCCTTTTAAATAATACAAATAATATTGAAGTATATACTAAACATCACTAATCGATTAAATGGTTAGAATCAGAATTGAGAAGACAGGTTAGAGCTGAACGAGGTATAAATGAAATGACCGAGGAAAGGGCTGAATGACGAATATAAGGTTAAGGAAATTTTCAGATCCTTTACGAGGGACTGAACGGATGGAAAATTCAGGTACACTAGTTGATCTTTGGCTGCCTTTGATGAGGTCTGGTCTTTCAATTTGATGAGTGTGGGTGTGGGAGAAAAAGTCGCACAGATGGTGCAGCAAAGGAAGGCAAAGCCACATAGAAGACTTAGCAACGAAAACCAAAACCATATAGAAGACGCAAGAACGGAAACAAAAATCCTATAAATGATGTAAAAAGAGAAAACCAAAACCACATGGACAACCAAATGAAAATATAATAACCAAAACCATGTTGAAGATGTAATAACGGGATGCCAAAATTATATAGATGACGTAGCGAGATAAATCAAATATAAGTATCTAGTCTGGAGCTGTGTTGGTCGGGCAGGACTGTGTGTAGAGGGCACAGCGGTCCTTGCTGTTGAAGCTTAATGAATTTTATTCTACGTGTGCTCAGCCACTCACGCTGACGTTCTGAGTAATTTATGAGTGATGTCTTTTTTATTATCTTCATTGCCGTATTGCAAGCACTTCACTATCTCCCTATAATATTTTTCCTGTTTAAACAACATAAAATATAGAGATGTGTCATCAGTTTTCCATTGACTGCCGTGATGAGATTTCCACTCAGTAGTCCATCACCTGAGCCTGGCACTCAGCATGCCATTACCATGACAACCAACACAATCGCCAATCACCACTCACTGCTTAACAAACTCGTAAAGCAGTGAGTGGTATGAGTTTGTGGTACGAGTATGAGTTTACAAACTCGTACTCGTACCTCTGACCACCACCTACCTGCTCCTCTCCTCTTCCCTTCTCTGCCACACTGAATCATGACCACTACGTCTACCCTGTCACTTTGATGCATTCTCGACCATTCCCTAATCATTCCCCACTAGTCCCTAATTATTTCCCACCATTTCTCAATCATTCTTTACCACTTTTTAATAATTCTCCACCATTTCTTGTCATTCTCTCCTACCACCACACAATTTCTCCCCTGCTTAACAATTTTCCTCCACTCCTCACCATTCCTACAACTCCCCTATCATTCCCCACCACTTCTCAATTCATCTCACTATTTTCAAACACTCTAATTAAAAATTCCCTAATGATCCCTTAATCGAAGCGTGCTCTCTCTAATTCCCCACAACTCACCACAATCTTCCCCGTGAAGCTTTTGCCCTCCACTGCCCCCTCACCTTGTGTGCTCCCAGGTTGTCCACGATACAGGTGAGAGATGCGTCTCTGCCCAGCGTCACGGTCACGTTTTTCACTGACTCGAGGAACACAGGCTGCTCCTCTGCACAGCACACAGGCAGGCGTCAGGGCTGCATTTTATGTGTGTGTGATCTACTTGTGCAGGGTGCATGATCTACTTGTGCAGTATTGGAGTATATGATCTACTTGTGCAGTATTGGAGTGTATGATCTACTTGTGCAGTATTGGAGTGTATGATCTATGTACTTGTGCAATATTGCAGTGTATGATCTAATTGTGCAGTATTGGAGTGTATGATCTACTTGTGCAGTATTGTGGTGTGTGATCTACTTGTGTTGTATTGTGGTTTGTGATCTACTTGTGCAGTATTGTGGTGTGTGATCTACTTGTGCAGTATTGGGGTGTATGATCTATTTGTGCAGTATTAGAATAGAATAGAATACATAGAATGAGGCTATAGGAACGAACCTTCTGGCCCATTCTTGAGTCGGATGATTACTTCGATAATTATTTGGTTGTTTTACCCAAGTCCCATGCCGTATTTCTTGCCGCGTCAACCATGTCGGCAGCGGGATTCGAACCCGGGTTTTTCTGCTCGCAAGCAGATTCGCTCACCAGTCGACCAAGCTGGTGTATTGGGGTGTATGATCTACTTGTGCAGTATTGGAGTGTATGATCTACTTGTGCACTATTGGGGTGTATGATCTACTTGTGCAGTATTGGAGTGTATGATCTACTTGTGCAGTATTGGGGTGTATGATCTACTTGTGCAGTATTGTGGTGTGTGATCTACTTGTGCAGTATTGGGGTGTATGATCTACTTGTGCAGTATTGTGGTGTGTGATCTACTTGTGCAGTATTGTGGTGTCTGATCTACTTGTGCAGTATTGGGGTGTATAATATACTTGTACAGTATTGTGGTGTGGGATCTACTTGTGCAGTATTGGGGTGTGTGATCTACTTGTGCAGTATTGGGGTGTGTGATCTACTTGTGCAGTATTGGGGTGTATGATCTATTTTTGCAATATTGGGGTGTATGATCTACTTGTGCAATATTTTTGGGTATGATCTACGTGTTCAACATTTTCGTGTATGATCTACTTGTGAAATATTAGTTGCATGATCTACTTGTGAAATATTAGTTGCATGATCTACTTGTGAAATATTAGTTGTATGACTTTATTGCTGCAAGATATTGCGTCTCAGTATTGCATCAAAAATTAGCCTAAGCTTGTATTACAAAGCATCGATATGAATTGAAGGTGCTTGCCCTTCGTGATGCTGTTTGTTAAAAATTCCAATCCTCCTGTTGTGGAGGAAGCTGAAATGCTTGGTGCTAGTAGATGCAACGTGTGGAGCAAAAATCACTTCATTCTTTTAAAAATTAATAAAACAAAACTCAATAGGGGCAAAAAAGTGGGTAACATATAAAATGAAAGAAGAAATCCTAGAGTTTTATCAAGTATCTAGATACTGATGCTAAGATTGTTTTGTATTCAAAAACAGTACTATCATTAAGAAATCCAAAAGAACGAAATACGGCAAAGAACAGCGAGCAAGAATAGTGAAAAAGTATTTCAAAGAAAATGGATCTTTAGTTTCAGTGCAAAGAGATTTCATAACAACATTGAATCAATGAACAAGTTTTTTCATACATTGCATTATTGCAATGATTTCAAGATTCAAAGAATCCTGGTCTACAGCTGATATGAAATGATCTGGCTCACCGAGAGCAGTACGAAATGTGTGTGTAAATCAGTATTCATGTTGAACACTAATTGAGATTCAATAATAAATGTAGTCATTAAGTCTCTTTGCACTGTAGCTATAGATCCATTAGGTTTGAAATAACGTTCCACTATTCTTGCTTGCTGGTCCTGGCAGTATTTCATTTTCGGTTTCGTGATAAAAGTACTGTTTGTGAGTACTAAGCATCTTTCACAACAGCTTACTAGACATTTGATTAAACTTCAGTATTTCTACTTTCATTCTATTTGTAACATATATTGTCGGCTTTTTAGGTTTGTTTTCTCAATTTCTAAAAGCGTGAAGTGACTTTTGCTCCACCTGTCACAAATATTTTATCTTAAAAACATGTTCTACACAAAATTTTCCCATATCATGATTCTTTTAGGGTAAGAAAGACTTGAAGCTGCATATTAGAAAAATCTAATCATGGCTTAGATACAAATTAAAATCCATTCCCCGCCAGGAACAAGTACGGACGGAATCACGCACCGCATGACGTGCGCTCGAGCACGCATCATAAGGACGAGCTGCCTCTTCAGCTGCCTTAATATAACTAAAACCTACAGTGTTTATGAGTGAATAAGGGAGATAATTACTGGAGTATCTTCGTTCCAGCTTTTAGTCTTGCTCAGAACTATAACTTTTTATTCCAAACAATACAACAATTTGCGTAGTAAATACGAATTGTCTTAAGCCAAGTAACAAATAAAATTATTACATGAGACACGTGACATAGAATGGTAGAGAGTGGACAATTCTCATAGAATAAACAACAAAGTATGACAATTTTCATACGTAACTGATTAACAGTTGCGTAGATACCTTACGTTATACATGTACATTTGAAACTCGGTATCCCGACAGCATAAGTGCAGTTGCAGGTCGCACAATTAATATTTCTTGCTCGTTGACTTGGACCAAAACAGCTCCTAAGTTAGAGCACGAGGTGGAGCTGGAGGTGGAATTGGAGAAGGACCTAGAGATGAAGTGGGCGATGGAGCGGGAGCTGGAACTGGAGATGGGGTTGGAAGTGAAGTTCGTGATGGAGCTGGAGGTGGAGTTGGAGGTGGAGTTGGAGGAGGAGTTGGAAGAGAAGCTGGAGATGGAGTTGGAGTTGGAGGTAGAGCTGGGGTTGGAGTTGGCAGTGGAGGTGGAGGGGGAGTTGGAGGTGAAGGATGTCGAACATATGCATTTTATTAGAGTTAATTTCTGCACACACGAGCTTCAGTTTCATGTACGGACGTAGCTCATGATGTGGCATGTAAAACACTCGTAAAACTGCAAAAAAGTACAAGTCAATCGTTGCGACACAATTGTGATCTGTAAATTTCTTGTGGACACTTTCCGCTGTCAGTGAGTATCTTTTAAAATTTTTTCAAATCAACAAATTCATTATTCTTCACCCTCAGAGATGTGGGCGGCCGTCATTAGATGTTAGTTTTGTTTACCTCAGCGACAACACCTATTTTCGCCTGCCCTAGCTCGTCTCAAGCAGTTGTGGCAGGAACACTTCGACGGCCTCAGTTTATGATGAAAAAGTAATGAAGGAAATACTTGTCTTTCACCTCGTTTTTCTGACTGAAATATCATTGCTAGTCTATTAATGATGCATGAATATGAACATAGAATGGTGAGAAGTACAGGAATGTAATTGTAAATCAATCAGAGTTCGAAATATCGCAGAGCCAATCAAATTGGTTGTGAGACCATAAAGTGTCTAACTGGAAATGAATACCACAGTGAGCAGGTGAGTAGGACAAGAATATCATTTTTGACCGATGAGTTGGCCAAAATATATTACATGCTGCTAGCGGAATCGGGCTATCATCGTCCGGTAGTGAGCGGAACCGGACTAATAGCGGTAACTCTCCTTATCCTTTGTTAAATATTTGAAATTCTCTCTTTTTTGCAGGTTTTACAGATTGTAAACATAGGAAAAATTTAACTTAGAGTCTGGCCTGGGGCTACATGGCTAGTTTTCGAAGCCCCAAATAAACACGACGTAGAGGAACTGGACTACCATCGTCAGCTTGAGCATGCGTTCTAAATCCAAGCACCGTAGAGATGCTCGACTGCTTAATCGAACATAAGCTTAGGTCGTAATCTCTTCAATTTAAAAAAATTCATACTATCAAATCTGATCGGACCAGACACTTTCTCTTGTTTTTCTTTAGCGCAAACAGCAGCCAAGTTTCGCTACATTCGTATTCTGTGTGACGCCATCGTTTGCCTTCCATGTTCGAGGCTGGTGAGCAGCGCATGGCTGCTGCCTCTACGTCATGTCAGTTTTGTGTAAGGTGCTAATATTTTATTCAATTCACGCAAGCGCGCCTTGAACTGATAAAACTCTAAAGCTTCGAGTTTGTTTTCGGGTAAGGAATTCTTCGCCTGGATGGCAAACCTCAACGCAAGCTGAAGTCTTCATAAAGTCAAACTGAAGACAATTTTTCGAATAACATTTGCTTTGCAGAAAGTCTTGTTTTGTAAGCAGTAACTTTCCGACCAAGAAGAGTAGAACTGAGCAGTTTTATGCCTGTTAAATATTCATTGATCATCACATTTAAAGGCTAAAATTTTTAAGTTCGGAGCTTGAGTGTCATGTTTCGTACTACAACTTGCAATGACTTAGTGTACACTTCAAGTTACATCTTAATACTTTAAAGCTTTGATTTTGTCGGGCGACAGTAGCGGATGGGGACAATTCGGCTTCAGAACTGCTTCATCCTTAGCCTGGTGGTGTGTGTTGTGTGCATGTCAGTTAGCTAGGGCGTGTACGTGTATGTTGTATACATGCGTCTGTTTGCGAACATGTATACTCGTATGTGTGTGTTAGTACAGGCGTCTGTCTGTGTACATGTGTGTATGTGTGTGTGTGTGTCGTGTACAGGCACCTGTAATTGGCCCATCCCTTCCAATACACAAGTTTAAAATGTTTGATTGAGGAATCTACAAACATGCAGTGCTCAATGTGGGGATGTACATTTAGAATAGAATGAGACTATAGGAACGAACCTTCGGGCCCATTTTTGGATCGGATAATAACTTCGATGATTATTCGGTTGTTTTACCCAAGTCCCATGCCGTATTTCTAGCCGCGTCAACTATGTCGGCAGCGGGATTCGAACCCGGGTCTTTCCGCTCGCAAGCAGATTCGCTCACCAGTCGACCAAGCCGGCTCAATTTAAAAATCTCGCTGGTAAATGATTAAAAATGATAAAATTAAAACGTGTAATTTCTTTTTCTATACAGAAATGGGCGTGTTCTTAGGGAAGAGAGTAGTAAGTACAGAAAGGAATGGTTCGCCGCTCTCTCGTTCCCGAAGTCTCCTTACCAGTCTAGGTGACTTACTTACTTTGGTATTTGTGGTAAAAGCTTCATTGTAGTCAAACTGTCTTAAACTCCCGCACGAGCTTGACACCTTGCCATGCACTCTTTCCTAAAGACTAGGTTACCAAGCGGAGCTATAGAAATAAAATATGTCAGTGAACAGAACCTGTTTTCGAAATAGGCGCTTTTTTTCTTAAAAAAAAATTGAATTGTTGGAGGGAGAAAAGATCATTTTGAGCAGTCACTGAGCACTTTTTGAAGGGAAAACAACTAATTTCTTTCTGTACCCAATGATGGTAGCGAAGGCTTACTTGGTGAGAATGTCAGAGTTTAATGAAAACGAATTCATGATATCAGGGTGTCCTTGTATGACCTTAAAATTCACGTCATCCAAGACTCATGTTTATTAACAAAATGATGTGCGTTCGCACTGTAGAAGAAAAGATCATTTCTTTGTCCATCAATTGGCAACAACTGCAAGCGATTTCCATAGAAATTGCAACCACACTAATGAGGATTATCGTAAAAGTTTCAACCACACTAATAATTTAGTGAAAATGTAATTACACTAATAAGAATTAACGTAAAATTTAAAACCACAGTAAAAAGGAATTTCATGGCAACTGTAACCCCATCAGTAAAGATTTAATTGATGTGAGAATCCGGTAAATTAGAGTAGAGTGCATATAATTTCTTCCACAAAAACTACACGTGTCGCTTAGGACCACAGCGACGTAGTTCTATGTCTTGGATCGAAAATTTTTTGAGCTTGCAGAAGTGAAAGCGAGGTCAATAAAATGACCATTTGAACAGTTCTACGGATACAATTTTCATAAGCTTGCTCTGAAATGAGCAGGTATTCTACGAGAGCACTCATGAAAGCCTCAGCAGGACATTCCTAAAATGTTTTTGTAGCGCTTACGGTCATTGTCTGCGCAAGCAAATTGCATGCAAATATTCAAGCAGGTTTTGCACTTGTATTCGCAAAGTTTATCTCAATTGATGATTTCTACATTTTCCTGAACGCCAACCAATACTGCAGCGATTGTGGGAAGCTAAATGTAGTTATAGTTCGCTATTCTAGAAAAAGAGAGCAATAACTCAGACACTTTGTAATTAAAATTCAATGAATGTGTAGTGCATGAATGTTAGAGCATTTAAACTTGGGAAACTAGAACCGTGTGGTCGTCGTGCGGGCAGCACAACGCTGGCTCACCAGCTAATGAGCGGCGGTAGGTGTAGGCTAGAGATGCTCAGCACTCCTGTCATTATGCAGCCATCTTGAATAATAAGCCAGCCCCTAATGGACAAGCTCATCACGCAGCTCTGTAGCACTTCTCGAGTGCTAGGGGCTCAGAGTGTCCTATTTAAATTGTTCTACAACGCTGATCTCGTCGTGCACACAAGTCTACAGCGGCTGATACTTTATTTAATAAGCGAGGACCTTGTGCTATACCAGGCATGTTCTAGGGCCTGCTACTGCGCATTGATGAATAGTTTTCCGCCTCGGGCTTTATTTGATATGTTCATAAGCTTAGAAGAGATTGTAAACCTTCAAGAAGTTCTTAGCTTGTACTGCACTTCACATGACAATAGGCCTTACAATTCAAGGATATGGATCGTTATTCAACCTGATGAGAGTTTCACAACTGGTTTCAAATAAAAATTATAATCCTGATTGGTTCATCAGCGATGCTTTACGTATGTTTTATAAACGTAAAAAATGAGTGCGTGATTGCAAATGGCCACTCACTGTTTCGTATTCCATAATGCTTCTCAATTAAATATTTTAATTTTGAGTTATTTTAAGTCGCTGATAACGAGAATGAGAATCAAAATTATTCATTGGCTAGACTTTTCAAGAGGTTCACGACATTATTATTGTTCTTAATATAAGCAAGCATCATTATATACGTTGTCCTCTGATACCATCAGCCACTGGAAAAGAAATCTATGGCATTCGGTGTGACAACTGCCTAGAGGGAGCTACCCGGCCATTGTAACGATTCCTACCTGTGTATGACTCCTGCAATTCAGAAAGTGTTGTCGAAGAAGATAAAATAATCGACACAACACCCAACTTTTCTGCCCTCCACTCAACAAGTGCCATATAGTAAAGTACACATCACTGTTGCAGATGACCTAACATTTACCTCTCTAGAACCGGACGAGAAGATGAGGTTTAAGTCAAATGCCATCAACGCCAAGTGATCTAGAGATTGACCTAGTAGCTTCAGCTGAACCACACCTCTAACTACAGCTGAATTTAGAACTTTTCTTTTATGTGGTAGAGCTGTTAGGCGTACGCTTGCAGCCGTGGAATTTTCTTGTAGATGGTGTTACAGTTTCCAAATTTTGTGTTCGTAAAAATGAAGTTACACCAGTCACACCTAGGTCAAAGATTTTAGTCGCATGCTACAATATCACAATATCAACGGCTTGACGGTTGCACTAAACAGTGAACACGATCCATTTGCCTGGAGGCCTTTTTATGAATGCATGAAAGACCAATCTTTAAGCTGTTCCAAGGACTACTATACACAGGACGTGCACCGCCATATAGCTGACTGCGCTAACGAAGGCCATTGCATTCTTAGTAACATAACATTTTCTATCGGACAAATTGATCATAAATTACTTCTTTCAAGCAATAGAAGGGATAATAAGGTTTTACATTGAATTTTTAATGGTTTAAAGCACTGGAATGCTTTGAAATACCAATTTTAACCGGAATTAACATGTATTATTGTATGAGTTTAGTGGCCACTTTATAGAAAGCCGAGTTGCTGCAGTTTTAGACTTTACAAATTGATTCGAGTTAAACCTTTTCCAATGCAAACAACCAAACATACAAACATTCACGCATATAAAGAAACAGACATAGAAGAAAAAACCTACCAAAATGTAGCGATTAGTCAGCCAACCGGGCCTTCTTTACAGAGGTCTGAAGAAGGACTGCATTCTTCTGCTGGTCTTTCTCTAGGTTGTGGAGTCCATTCAATAGAACATTTGCCAGACGACGGAACATCTTGGGACAGTCAATGTCAATTCCACTGAAATCATCAGACTAGGTCCCTTGTGCAGCGACTTCATTATGACACACAGCATAGAAGTGGCTTGCAGTCTCGGTTGTTTTCGGCTATGCCACTCAGCACCCCACCAGAAAATTAAACAGTTGGACGAATCTGTACTTCATTTACCAAGAGAAACACATCCTTCTGCTGCAGGTCTGGACTTTGTCAAATGTTTCCCTCAGCACCTGGTCCTTGTCAATAGATGAAGTGAGGTACTGCAGCTTGCGTTTGCATGGTAGCACCAAAAAGTCTCTGAGCTGTTCATAATTACACTTTGGGTATGATTGAAAAGCAAAACAATAATCATTCATAGAAAACTGCTTCTGTAATAAAAGTTCCAACTGACGTGTCAAAAATACCAACTTTTTCGCCTTCTCGGTATCGACACAGGCTGATGCGTGAGCTTGATGAAGAGTGTCAGTTTCGTCGAATTGAGTATACGATCTCAAATCATTGTTGGGATGAAGTGTCTTAAACAGTGGTACTAATGCCGTTCTTGAACGCACTGAGCGTTAGTGGGAACACAAAGTGGGCTTGTTTTCGACAATCACAGGCAGGCTGCATTCACTGAAGTTGTCGGTCATGAACAAACACACAAGCCTTTCTTTTGATCTGGAAATAATCAAGTTCTTGTACTGCTTTTGCATGTTACGTTCAGGTTTGAAAGCATCAAATGAAGTAATCTTATCCTTTTGAAGAAAATACCTCAGTTGTTGGTCTTCCACTTTCGCCGGGCGAGGTGTAAGTTTTGGAGAAGGCAGGCATGAAGCAGGCACATCAAAGATACTGGGAGGGATTCCAGGTCGCATAGAACCACCACGCAATTTGATCAAAGGTGGGTCAGCACCCCACTGTATCTCACAAATGAAAAACTTGTCTGGATTAACAACAAAATTTTCACGAGGTGGTAAAACATCAAGCCACTTCTGTCTCTTAGACTGTTCTTTCGGGAGGCGAAACACGCGGCGCCTGTTCTCCTTATTGTAATTACCCCGACAGTTCACAATCCCACACTTGTTCGGCATTTTTAATACATATAATTAGCAATAAACTTTGTAAACAAACAGTATTCACTTAGAAATGCAGCGACAGACTACGACAATGTTTGCACTGTGGCAGATAGGGATAACTGAGAGCTCAGTGTACTGGCCTTCGCTACCGTAGTCAGCTATATGGCGGTGCATGCCCTGGTTATAGTAGTCCTTGAGCTGTTCTGAATTCTATTGGGTTATACATATATCACACGTGAAAAAGCTTATGACTCTATGTATAAAAACATTTTGTAGCACATAATACCTATAGTCAACAAAAATAAAAACATTATTGTAACAACTTAGAATTAGCAAACGGTTTTTTAGTGCTAAGCGTTGCATAACCTTGTTCTCTTTTGCTGTAGTTTTCCTTGGTTTATCCGGCTTCTTTGCATAAGTTAGTCTATCAGTTACATTATAAAGTTTCAGAATTCAACCCACAGCGCTTTTAAAACGATCTATCTGTTTAACAATTTGATAAATTGTATGATTTTCCTTCTGTAATTTTACAATTGTTGCTTTAACAGCTGCATCAACTTTGATTCGTTTTGACGTAGTTACAAATGCTTGTGATGATAAGGAGCCTATATCTTCATCATCTCTATCTGCTATTATAAGAAAACCAGTTATTTTTAAATTTTCATATGTTTTTAAATTTTTGTTTCTTAATTTCAGACACGCAAAAAGTAATATAATATTAAATGATTATGGTGGCATTATTTAGGTAACCTGAAAATTTGAGAAGTAATTCAAGTACTGAATATTTACATTCAGTGATGATAAAAACAATTGATTCCTATTTTTTGACGATATATATTGAAATTTTAATATTTGTTCCTTAATTTTGAATGGCACTGCACATTTTGTCCATCTAACTGTGAGCTAGTTATAAATTGATCTATATATTTGAATAGAGGAAAATTGGTACCATACTAAATGGAGTGCAAACTTTACGTAAACTGTGGTACGAAATGCTGCTTTTTATTTCAACAAGCGAAGACAAAAAGGCAAAAGAACATCTAAATGGAAAACATGAAATAATTCCTGGAAATTTTATTTCAAAATAATTTTACCACTGCCTTGGCTGAGTTAAGTAAACGGAAATACGCATTTATTTTTGTTCACCAGGAGCAACATGTTTTTTGAGCACAGAAAGAATATACTGCATCTGAAATCCAAAAATATGATCAAAATATTATACTCTGTGTATCTTTTTTAAGCCACTGCTTATTATAAATTGTAATTGTGATACTCGAATTTATCGAAAAAAAATTTGATAAATAGTTCATTTGATCTCGGAAAGTACATACCTTGGAAGCTGTTAATCAGGCTTATTGAAGATAAATTATTATTTAGATATCAAGAGAGCATTCCTTTTGTTGTGTAAACCTGATTTTTTTATAAATTCAAAGGGTCTCGGGGTTTTCTGATTTTCGTTTTTCTAGGTAAAAAAACTGTCTGAAATATTAAAGCGATCAGAGACTTATTCAAACAGCATTGGCCTATTCAAATATATGTCTTATATACTTATTAGGCTGGTGGCATCTACAGATATATATTTTTTAGATTATCCAGCACTGTTCGAATAGTTGTCAGATCGCTTTAAGAATTCAGACTAAATTTCTTTACCTCAAAACGAACATTTGAGAAATCCGGGGCTCTTTAAATTTGTGAAAAAAAGACTCACCTTTATATACACATATTCATATTAATGCACACTGTATATACGTATACACATGTACTTATATATTTAAATATTCAATAAGTATGCGATTGGGGACTTGTTTTCTTGATTTAAAAAACTATCATTTACCATAAATGGAATCTAAATTTTACATATTCATAAAAACTCTAATAAAGAAGAGGCTATAATCATTAAAATGGAATAAATCGTCAAAAGTAAAGGCTGGGGAAAGATGTATTCTTGATTACCTATGATCTGAGCTTTAAGTCATCACAGAAAAGAATTCACTACTTATAAGGACGACATCATTCACGCAACAGACGCCAGTTCCACATAGCAATTAATATTCGAAGTCATTGGGTTCCTGGTCCTGATCTCACGGTTTATGATGAATTTCAAACATCATAATGTTGGAGATCATTATAATTTTAACCTTGAACTCACAATTTTTGATTAATTGCAATATACATTTTTCGTACCATCGGCACGTGCAGTGCGGCTGAGTTAGTTATGCTCTCAGACCGAGCCACCAGCGCTGATCGATGCTTGGAGGAAGCTGACTGAGCTGAATGCGCTGATTGCGTTGAATACGCTGAGTTCCAGCAGGAGCTCAAACTCAATCCTGGCCTGTACTCATCAGAAGCTCTGCTGCGTGAACAGACTTGCTTAAGGTGCAAATGTACTGCTTGAATCCGCAAGTTGTTAATGGTGCAAATGCACTGTATAATATATCCGCTGCAGCTGACTGTCTAATGCAGTATCACGATTGGGCTCTGACCAAGCAAGATGAGCCCTAAATAGAAAAACATCAATAGGATTTGGAGTAGTTCTGATTATGAATAGGGTGGTCTTATTTTCTTATTGAATGCCAACACGGTCAGCGTGTCCACGCTTTTCTTAATCAATCATTAATAAGACCTTCCTTGGTTCCGATCTCGAGCCCAGAACGTGTGTGAGCTGCTGAATACGTCAAGACTCGAAGGTTACAGTGGCTACTCGATATTGAAGAGCTGTAACTTGACTAATACGCGTCAGTGCGAGCGTAATGATGAAGACGCGTCTGTTTAACGCTCGCCTGAATATTCCCATAGTCACTTACGACGTCAAGTCAAGACACAGATCGTAAGTCGCTTTCTGAATTCGGAGCCCCGTAAGGGAGAATACAAGACCCGTCCGGAATTTATTCATGCGGAAGCAAGGCTGAAGTCCGAAGCGGACGCAAGCTCACTTATCTGTCTGGCCTACTTGAGGTGGCAGGATAAGCAAGAGAAAGTCATGCACATTCCTTCTGCTTTGAGGAGGCGACGAGCCTCAACAGGGATCACAAGAATCTTCAACCATGAGGCACTTCTGTGTAGAAGATATTTGTTCGCATCGTGATTCTCAAACTTGTACCACAACTGTGCATTGAGAAATATGATTCTTTAGGTTAGGTTGTGCATTTAAATATCACACGATCGTGCTGTATGAAATAAGCCAGCATAGCTCATTAACTACCTGTGCACAGGTAAGTTTAAACGACGCTCTTGTTTTTGGAATATCTTACAGAAAAAATGATCAAATAAATATTTACTAGTTTTATAATTTTAAAACATGAACTTAAACCACGAAGAGCACAGCCGTGACTCTATTGTGTGCTGAGCACAGGTGCCAGGAGCAGGGCTGTGGGATTGAAGTCGAAGTCGAAGAGTCAAGGAGTCGGAGTCAAGGAGTCGTAGTCAAGGAGTCGGAGTCAAGGAGTCGGAGTCAAGGAGTCGGAGTTAAGGAGTCGGAGTCAAGGAGCCGGAGTCAAGGTGTCGGAGTCAAGGAGTCAGAGTCAAGGAGTCGGAATTAAGGAGTCGGAGTCAAGGAGTCGGAGTCGAGGAGTCGCAGTAGAAGGAGGCAGCGAGCACAAAGTCCGGTGGTAGACTGGAAATGTTAGCTGCGATTGCAATGGTTCAAGGCAAGATCTTTGTTTCGAGACCGTGAGAGAAAAGTGATTTGGAGCTCGGAATCTCTTTCATATGAAGAAGCTTCTTTTGATAACCTTGATTTATAGAATACTGCGTAGGAAAATGGTAACAGATACTGAACAATTAATGTACACATGAACAACAAACAAAAACGATCACGTAAAAGGAGACAACAAAACACTATGGTAAGAAAAAATTCAGTAAGTACAGATACAGTGCAAGGTTAAATTTCCCTGGTGGTAAAATGAGTACATAAGAATGGTGTTTTCTATGGGGTAAATGAGTGCATTGGTACATACTACTTTTAGGATATTCTGGGGAAAACAAGTACAAAAATACCGTCTTATTCTTGGAAAAATAGATCGATGAGTGCAGTCACAAGTGCACATCAACATTTTAGGACCACAAAGGTAAATTGTGCGAAGGAACTCTAGGCTACAGCGCTAGCTTTAGGTTTATGTTGTGTTTTATGTCAATTTACTTTGGCCTGGGGATGTGTGGAGTCAAAGAACCACAAAATATATTAGTCAGGAAGCTTGTGCAAGAAACTAAGACGGTAATTTCTGTAATATATACACTTGTATGGAGTACTTCTGTTGTTTTGACATCACTGAGTACAGTGCAAAATATGCAGAACTTTTCAATGCATTTTTAGAAAATTATTGCAAATATTTTTCCTTCAAATTTACTTTGCAACCTCATAATTTGTTTAGTTTATTTTGAAATGATCATAAAAATAGTATATTGTGGGCCAACACGATTTACGATGCAGTGCCGCATAAAATGCAGATATTTTAAGGGTCAAATTCATCGTAATGTTGTATAGGCTGGGAAGTAGGACTGAACAGTACTTCTATTAGCGCGAAAAAATCTAAGCCACCGAGAATAAGGACAATGTGGTGCAAGCCTTGCTATAAGCGTGATTTAGAATCGAGCGAGCAGTTAGAGGAGCTTGTGCTAATATGCCCAGCCTTCATTTGTTGCGCCTAATTTAAACCTTCCATAAATTTTGGACAGGGCTGCTAATTTTACAAGTGATCTATGTGCCCAAACTGCTCTTCTCACTGCCTTCTCTCTCTTTGCTCAGCTTCTGGCGTACACAACGTACTCGTTGGAGACTATCGATAGGGCTGCAGTTTGTGGATTATGAGTGATTATTGTTACAGCCGTCAAGTGAAACGTGGCGATGAGACCGAGCGCGCTTGAAGACTGGCGTGTAAACTAGACTGTGGGATGATGAACTCGACGTGGAAGCTTCAGTGGGCCAGAGTCTGGCGCCTGGAAATCGAGGGCGTCCCTTAAGCTGACACCGACTGATGGGACGCAGCTGACGCTCTGATTTCTTTGCGGGGGATCGATTGACAAAGCAGAGCTGACATCATTTGCATGGCAGTGAAGTTGTCCGTGTTCTGCACCAACTCAGCAGTGTTCCTCCGACTTCCCGTGTTCTGCTCCCACACAGTGTTCTTTTCTGTTTTTTGCTACATAAATATGTTCATCTTTTTTCTAATTTTAAATTTTTGAACAAAAGTCTTCTTCAAAATTTTTATGTTCTTTTATTCCATGGCGTAGTAAATATTTCAGTCGCTCTACTCCTATGTGTTGGTAACAGCCGAGACTGTAGTGAGAAGTTAAAGCCCTATAATTTTCAGGGCAAAATGCTGACACCCGAACACATGTCGTGGTTCGTGCCTTGTATCAGCCTCGTGCCACTACTCATACAGGGAGTGACAACATGACTGCCTTTTTTCAAATCGCTTTGCTTTGAAAAAAAGGAAGTTATGTTGCCGCACCCTGTGTTCAGTGGTCGAGGAGAGGTCGAGGAGACCGAAAGAAGGGGCGCAACTGTCCTATAATAGCTACCGTCCTGGTCAAGGGGATAATGCACGTATGTACTATCCAAATGTGGCCCAAAATTCTCTCTGGTCAAAAACAGGTGGTGCACTGTCGCAAAAAACATTCAGGTCTGTAATGCTTTTAAGACAATTAATTTTCTGTGGGTGATAAAAATTACCCTCGAGTGTACTAAAACTAGTGCATACATTGCTTTCACTCTGATCTTGTTATATAACAAATAAGTCGATCGTTCCTATCAAAAGATATTAAAGGAACTTTCCAGAGCCCCTGCAGTAACAACAGGAAAATGAGAAACGAAGCGGAAAGCAGTGTAAAAAACAATCAAAGGTGTAAAAAGCACAAGTCAAGAAAAAACGCACAGCCGTCTTGCAAGTCCTGGTAGAAAGATCCGAAGATCGTCCTCAATCATTGAATAAATGCAAATAAAAATGCATATTTTTAATAGAAGTCATTTTTCACTTATGCTTATGGTATTTTTTTTAATCAAAATGTATTACTTTTAAAGTATAAGAATAAGTTAGATTCTTAAACTTTTTTCCACTGCACAAAATTTTTCCAACCACAGGGAGTATTGCATTTGGATTTAGCTCCTGCAAAGGATTCACCAGCACCGATTTGAGATAGGTTATAAGTGACAAGGGTTAGCGTTGGTGCCACGTTGCTTTATAGGAGGCTACATGTAGGCCTGCTAAAATTGTGAAGCAATCCTATGAGTCGACTTCGTTAATTCTTTTTTCCAAAATTTAGAACATAAGAAGTTACATTGTTCAAAGATATGAGTGATAGGCTACGAGATATATTTGGCTGATTTTGCATGGCGTAATTTTAATAAAAGAGTCATTTTTATTGGTTCCAGAGAGACCAGTCGAATCGAGGAATTCTTTGGACTCCACTACACAATTTCATCAATCTCTGAGTAAAGATTAAAATGTTTATCTCCTGCCGTATGAGGCGCATTCTTTTTTATATTTTCAATTTTATGACAAGGTGCAAGATATTTAAAAATAGAGTGTAGGACTCCTATTCAAACAGATGAAACTGGCCCTGCAAGAACGAAGATTTGTGTAGTTATATCACTGAGTGCTGATCCTAGATACTCAAGGTACCTAATAACATGGACTAGTTACATGAGCTTAGCTGATCTAGCTAGTTTTGCCTACGTATCCGGTGTGCACACCATTCAGTTTACAGTCTGTTTAATACGACTAAGCAACACGAGGTCTGTTGAAAAGAAGATTTTTATTCTTGTTATGAATAACAGCCATATTTTCTATGCGTTTTGCCGATACTATCTTTTGAATAAAAATGTTATCTCATCGACTTTTTTTTCCATTTGACGTTCGACCAGAACAGAACAATAAGAGCTCGGCAAATCATGCAGCATCAATTTCGTCACAATCAAATTTATGATTTTGTAACTTTCTTGATCTCTGTTCATTTTTGAGTCATAGCTTTAGTCACACGTTATAAGCTGCTGACACAAGTCATAAGCAGCAGTTTCAAGTCATAAGTCGCAGCCACAAATTACAAGCCGCAGTTACGAGTCCCAAACCGCAGGCACAAATCACAAGCTGCAATCACAAATCACAAGTTGCAATAACAAGTCACAAGCTGCAGTCGCAAGTCACAAGCCGCGGTCACAAATCATAAGGCGCAGTCCCAAAGCCCCAGAGTGCTGGTCTCAGCGGCCTCTATGGCCCAGGCCGTGTCTGAGGCGACCTGCAGTTTTCCACTCGACTGCTGAGCCTCACCGCAAATCTCTCCAATATTCGCAGCGCTCCAGAAGGCAGACCCTCAGGCCCTCACTCGGCTGAGATCGTCGAGAAAAACCAACGAGTTTTTGCTCGAGTTGTTCAGGCTATTTCATGTCTAATTGCTGATGATCGGTCTAGGGGAACTGGTGAGGCACATCCCCGTGTCTACCCCCCAGCTTAATGGAAGATGGGACACGGCTACAGTTCCCGTGCACTGGGATTGTGAATTTGATATAGATCTTCGTACTCAAAGGCATGTGCACAAATTGAAGTTGAATGGTTGTTATATTTTAAATTTTTACGTTAAATTACTCTGATGCATTAGAGGCTTCAAAACTTGAACCACAATTAGTTAAATGAGACGGACTTTGATATTTATGATACTAATATCGTCGACTGTTTCATTTTCTGATACAGACTACAATGATTGTGACTTTGTGGGTCGAAAAACTAATACTTTTTGTTTCTATGAACAAAATTAAATTCAACTTCTTGCAAAATATTTTACATGAATGTTTCCTCGCTTACTTACGTGAAATTGGATTCAGATGTTGTGAGCCAGAATATAACTACAGTTACTGTACTCGTACCTTTACTCTGGAAGGTAGATAGAGCATTAGGCACTAAAAGATAGACCCAGTGGCTGTTTTGAGAGTAGATGCAAAAGTAGGAAAATAAATACTGTTGCTAAGTTAACTATGAATTAGATAAAGTTGCTTCGTCTCTTGAAGGTGAATAGAGCGTCGATATAGTAGAATTTAGGTGCACTTTCTAAGCACATGAAATACACGGCGACCACAAAAACATATCCTGACTCACAATGGTATGGTGTGTAGAATTATTTGAATGTACAGTATATAAATATGTTGTGAACCGATTCTCTTGCAGCCGTTATTTTTTTCATACTATTAGACATGTTTGACCTAAAAACGACAGGAGTGTTAGGAAATGTAAAATGACCATCACTGCATACTTACGCGGATGGTGTGTACTGGAATTTACAAGAACAAAGTCTTGTTATGTTCGTGTAACATGTTTTCAGACTCAAATATTGTATGTTTCCACCTACACCAAAGTTCATTCATAAATGGTACCTAGATTTTAGAGAAAAAGAGGGTGTCTGCGATATGGGAGAAGGACATTCTGGCTGCCCATCAATCGCAGAGGAAGTTGCTGGTTGAGTACAAACGTACAAACACTCGTACAAAGCCCAAAGAAGTCATCACAAAGAAATAGGCTTTGACGGCACGCGAAGAGCATAGTTTACGCATCACCACTACCTGCAAACATAGAAGAGCTGAAAAAGTCGATCACTGAAATAGTTCCCATGATCACTCCGGATATGCTACAGAGAGCCTGGACCGAACTGAACTAAGGGTATTGATGTTTGCAGAGTACCTGCAGGAGCGCACATTGAGTGGCTTTAATGCAAACCTATACTACATGAAACTGAAGGAAAGTCATCACTTGAAGCTACCAATGGTGACAAATTATGACAATGGAGTTACCTCTTACATCTACTTGAGATCAAGAAGTGATTTTGTGAACACCCTAGAGGTGTTGTCAGTCTATATCCTGAAAGGTAGCAGAGTTAATGAATGGAAAGTAGTCGGAGCCATATTATGAAGGAATATATGTATGAACATAGGCTATGTGCCAGAGTAGTTCTAGTAACCATGTATTATAAAGTAGAATCAAACACTAGACAGTAAAGGCAGGCATGGTGTACCAGAAGGTAGATGAAGCCATTCAACACCAGAAGGTTTGAATTACATTTCCCCTCTTTCTTCGCTCATCGGATGGGAGATATGGAAACAGCCAAATGAATTTCAATGAACTTAGCCAACTAAAAGTTATATAGCAATGATCGTCAAACAGAATACCTTTGAATGAAATTAACGAACGATAAATTTCCTCCCAGCATTTGAAGTCGAATGGAAGGTAATGCTAGGAAAGACAGGTTATTATAACTGATATTTTCCCCAACTACAACATAATAGTAAATCTGGCGATCAGTTGTAATCTTCATTTTACGATAGCTATCAACACCGTTAGAGCAGCAAGCGGAAGGAAGTGTTGAATGGCTGTAACTTTGCTCCCAGAGCACCCAGTCCCTTCATAATAAAAATGAGCAGATGTTTGCAGAGGGCAGCCCGCATTATCTACTTTAAGACACGTCTGGCGCTCGTATATTTGCCTTCCTTCTTACGCTACAAAATATAAAATAGAAAACTATTCGATACTTTTTCACATTTACTTTAGGGAATGAGAAAGATGCGAGACATGAAGACACCTAGATACGTTAGTCTCCTCTGGCTAATGTGCTGGAAAACTCAGGCCGAATTTAGGATCCTTTATTCTTGAGAATAGATGATGAAAGCTGACTCTGCTTAGTGCTGGAAAATCTTCAGCACAACCAACGCTGAGTGCTCACGGATGCTTCTGCAGCATCCAGTGATATACGGTCAAATATTCTGTTGTAAACAATGTCGAATTATCGAAGACAGCGGCTATATAGAGCAATGCTCTCAATTGCTGAGTACTGCGGGTAGATTAACTTTATAGGATAAACAGAACAGATTAACATTAACCTGAGTTTTCTGTATAAAGGGATACGATTCTAGTAATTGGAATTTTTTCGATAGTTGACTAGATAAGGATGATTGTATGCTTTAATATGTGGATTTCGAAAATGCGGCTCATCTATTTACGGCAGATGGTCTTAAGGAAATATTGAGGGGTGAAAATATCCAAATTACTAATTACCACGCCCATAATATTACTACCGTTCACATGGCTGTTGACAACCGATATCTTTTGACCTCTCATCATGAATACGTACAAACACGTGACAACTCGGACCAATAGCTTTCCATAGGCAAGCATCTCCTGAGAGGGGTTGGAAAGGAGGGGTTAGAGAGGAGGGGTTAGAGAGGAGGGGTTGGAAAGGAGGGGTTAGAGAGGAGGGGTTACAGAGAAGAAATTAGAGAGGAGGGGTTTGAGAGAAGAAATTAGAAAGGAGGGACTGGAGAGAAGAAATCAGAGAGGAGGGACTGGAGAGAAGAAATTAGAGAGGAGGGGTTCGAGAGGAGCTGGAATCCTCGTTGCACAACACGTTGTGGAAATTCCCTAGTCTACCGGGAGGTAAAGGTAGAGGTAGACTTTCGTTAAACACTCTACTCCAGCGGAGCCTCGGAGCTGACAAGCTTGTGCTCGAAGTGATATCTCTTCCACTCCTCACCTCGAAGACGTGTGCACTCCCAGAGATGTGAGATTCTTCTCACGTTCAAGTAAGTACACTGATACACCTTAGTCGTTTACATCGAACCTGATATTTTACTAAACCTAACCAGTAGAAGTAAATTGGTTAGAGTAGATGAATAATTTTAATGTTAAATTTTACGAATACAGGCATGCCTATTTATTTAAAAAAAGAAAATCAAAATAAAAAAGCTGCTCATTCATGTACATAATATTATTTTTCATTAATTCATTTTAGCTAATTATTGTGTAAAAAAACAGCCTACTCACCAATTCTTTTTAATTGTCAACGCGTAAATACTTCTATTGAAATGAAGTCTTTCTTTCTACTGTGCACAGTTTGTTTTGGGGTGTCTGCAGCTCTTTCTTTATCGCACAAGCTTCGTTTAACTCGAGATGTCTCCAATTTTTCTAGTAACTCACTAAACAAAATAGAGAAAGTAGTCACACCAATCCAGTGTTCACATCATTGGAACAACAGCCTGCAGTTCAGCTATTATTCAGTGAACTGTTTATTATTCAGTGAATTTACGATACAAGGTGATTAATAACTTGCCTAGCTTGCTGTGTTAGGCTGCAAAAATCGAGGAGCTACCAATGAAATATACGGGCATCATAAGATTAAATATATACGAATAGAAACTGTGATCCACGAGGAAATTTGGAAGTACTTCAATGCAGTTAGCCGCTGGGTAGGACTAGGTACATTGCTTGGTTCCTAGTTATAACCTCACTAAAACCATCTCTTTATTTCCCTCCTCTTTATTCTGCATCCTCTCACGGTTTTGAACAAAAAATTTGTCAACAAAAATATAAACAGATTAATAGAGTCTGACATCGTAGATGCCGACGCAACAGTGATCAAAAACACCACACTGAAAACTGCTCAAATTGATACGACGAAAAATACGCGCACTAAATTTCAATCCTGTAACTTTTTTCATGAATCATTAGCTATTAGGAAAAAATTTCTACGAATTATATTTTAACGGATACATCAGTTCTACGTTCATAAAATCATAGAATAAAATCAGAAAAGCTAATGCAAAAATTCAAGTTCTTGAACTGTGTTTTCTGATCTTTTACATTTTTTGAAGAGCTTAACATTACTGGGCACTTGACTTTGAAAATATCAAGCACTTAAAACTTCCCCTCCTATGAAAGGTTAGTGTGTTACAATTGAAAAGCCTCATACTGTAGCACTAGAGGAATAATCATTTGTTCACCAGTTGGACTCCTGGAATCTCCTGAATACATGATTTTATGAAGCGTAAAATGTACACAATAAATTTCCGTGGACGCTGTCTAGATATCTTTCACATTGCAGCTTTCAGATCTTCTCCCAGCCGCTGTTGGCCACATCTCATTCGTTTCCTTGCTATAGTCAACATTCTTATGTACATAGAGGTTAAGATTTAAAAAAAAATCATTTTGAAGCATGAATCCTCAAAATCAATAATCATAAACTGGAGCTGCAGTGAAATAAATTTTATTGCATTTAAATCAATTTGCAAAATCATATCCACAATACAACCTCCATATTAGAATCCATGGAACGAAGGAAGAACGCTATTACAGAAGTGTATGGATACCAAAGTATCATCCCATTATCCCACTATATAATAATACACAGTTTGTTGCTTGCTTGCTTGCTTGGTCCGTCTCTCTGTGTGGCTCTTAAGGATTTAGATAGGAGAAAATTCGTCTACTGAATAACAAGATGAGATATTATGAAATTTCATCCCCAATATAGTTTCCGAAATACGAGTACATACTCAAAAGTCGAAATACTGCATTAGAGTTTTGATCTTGTCGTACATAAGCTATTTCACATATTTTTCCAGTTGAATTTCTTCGTAGCAGTTGAAACTTCGCACGGAGTAGAGGCCAAATATTTGGAGTAGAAGTCCCTGGTTGGGTCACTGCTGGTAGTCATGATACGGAACCCAGTGCTGGGTCATTGCAATTTTTTGTTCCCATGCAAGATGGGGGAAACATTCGTGTAAAAGGTAACATAGATACAGTTTTCTTCTACTTAATGAGTGCATATTTCTACTTCAAACAATGCTATTGGACCAGCACCTTACATCGACTGCCTCAACCAACGGACACACAGCGTGTCTAAAAAACCCGCTTCGCTTTGAAAAGTAGCTCGGTAATATTTGATTTGATGTCAAATTTGATTTGATATCTTTCTTTTGAGTTTGGTACATGAATTGCTGTATCTTCCATTGATTTTTCGATTCTGTCGTGCATAAGCTATTTCGGATTTTTTTGCCAGGAAGTGCCAATGGCTTCGCTTGCACTTCTGCCTTGGCAATTTGCTGGAAGAAGGTTTTCCTCATCAAAAAATCATCAAATACATGCGGCAGCTCAAAATAATAAACAGAATATAACTTTTCTCAACGGCAAGATGCTCCTCAACGGCCTTAATATCGTAGAACGAAGATATGCCGTATTATCTACATGTATGTTTTTGAATACAAATTGAGTATGAAAAATTCATTAAAGCAATGGAAGAAACACCAGAAGGAAGCAAACGCAGACGCACGTGAGAGGAAAAGAAGGATAGATCTCAGCAAAGTACTAGTGATACGGTCAATGTTCGACCCATAGCTCAAGAGCCGAGCTATCTCTCAAAAAACTTACCAAGAACGCGAAACAAGGATGGACCATGATCGTGAAAAAATGCGTCTAAAGAGGCAAACTTCGTCGAAAGAAAGCAATGAAGAGTTAGGAAAGATGGATAGAGCCAGAAAAGCTTAAGTATGCGCTGCGATGTCACAGGAAGAAATAGAAGAAAGGAGAAGATTAGAGAAGGAAAGATTTGCTGAAAGGACAACCACCATTTCGCAAGAAGACTTGAACGAAGGAAGAATAATTGAAAGAGAAAGGTTTGTGAAAAGGACAGCTAATATACTGCGAGAAGACTCGAAAGGAGAAGAATTGAAATTATTGGAATTGTTGTTCACTGGCGAGCACCTCTGAAGTACTATCGCGGAATCCCTGCCGTCATTTTTGACGGCTGGTTATACTAGTTCTATAATAACAATAAACCCATATGTTCACGAAACCAAGTGCAACGCATGAACAAACGAACGAACACACAGCCGTATTAATATTATAGGCGGTGTAATAAAATAACATGGAATGCTGTGAGTAGCTAGCTACTCTATAGGCCATTCATAGCATCGGAAATTCTTACATAAATTCTTTAGATTTTTATTGTAAGGTGGAAACAAAATATATTTTAAAGGACTTAATTAGTTTATGATCAGTAGAAACTACATAGATATAAACGTTTATCTAGAGAATTCGGAATCTTGATTTGACTTGTTCATAAGTTTCTGCTCACTGCATTACCCAGTTCACAGTTAGCTTTCCGTTTTTTCTCTACTCACTCTTTCTACGGTATGCTGATGTTAGAATATAGTTGTAAAACGTAGAATAAAGGGATAGTGTATAGAACATCGCCTAGATATGGAATTCCGCTATTCCACTATATAATAATACATGGTTTGTTGCTTACTTTCTTGGTCCGTCCTTCTGTCACGCACTTAAGGATTTAGATAGGAGGAAATTCGGTAGGGTATGCATATATTGTAAGCATTGTATTTTGGATACCAAAGGCACATCCTTCAATGTGGAAACTCCTTTACAAAGCCTTCGTCCACTGGCAAATCAAACAAAAAATTCAGTAAAGAGCACGTGAATTTTTTCATGTGTGGGCCTTCTAGTTTATATAAGAGTATAAGGCACACATGAACGATCAGACACACTTCTGCCACTGCAACATATTTCACATCAGGAATACTTCCGACACACGCACACGCATGTGGTAAGTAACTTCTCACACCCAGGCACACTTGTGTTCAGACACACTTCTAACACACGTATGGCTAAACAAACGCAGCAAGGACACAGAAGGCCCAAAGACACGGACGCCCTGGGGACCCAACACTCCGCAGGTGCAGAAGGCCCGGATATTGGCAGCCATTCGAGATCAATTGGGCGTCCTGTCTCAAAAGAGCGCCTTTCAAAAGCAGTCGTAGGCCTCTTCAAACGCCTCCTCGAGCGCTCGTAACTGCCCGCCACTCGCATCAACAAAACAACAAATGACAAACCGGATGGACTGCGGCCCAGCGCAGCTCCGCAACTACGGGCCAACTCTGAAGCAACTCTTGCTCGAGGAGGTGTTAAGACCGGCGGTCTTCCTCAGAAGTGCTTCAAAGAACTCCAGCTAAAGAGGTCGTCGTTGTAGACTTTAATGGGCTTCTAAAAGAAATGCTATAGGCCTTCTGAGTGAAAATTTGTCGTGCCCTGTTCAGATGTATTAGCTCTATTTGGATACAGTTATTTTTTACGTGTTTGTAGTTAAACGGTTGTAGTATATAATTATCAGTTTTCAAAATTACCGTGTAAAATAATTTTCAAGTAAATGATTAGAGAGTACTTTAAATGATAAACGCCATGCAAACAAAGCAAAATAATTCATTGTGTTCATCGGGTTGGTAGGTCTCGCGTAAATGGAAGACATTTGATTTAATTTCAGCCATGACTGAAATCCGTCTACCATTGTCATTATACTTCCTAACACTTAATTCTATTTTATGACAGGATGCTCGGACATCCTGTGTCGTTAATAATGAATAATAAATGAGAGATATTGCTGATTTAAATAAGAGTTGAGTTGCATCGAACACCACGGGAAGGATGAAGCCACATCCAGGTTTCTTGCTGGCTCAGGGCAGTTCAGCTGAATAATCAAGAGCTTTGAGGCAGAAATGGAAGCTAAAGGTAAATATTGCAAGAGTCGACGAGGTCTGTGGGAACTGCGGTCGAACGGAGCCACGGCAGGATTCTCAGGAGGATTCAGAACAATACAAAGAAAGGACGCCTAAATACAGGAACAACTTCTGAATTTTAAATGTTTGTCGAGCTGGCATACCATTATCCTACCAAATTGGAGCTAGACTGAAACCACCAAAAAGTTCCAGCGATAAATATAGTTCATCATCGTTCTATGTGTCTAAAATTATGTTATGATGAATGCAGAATTATGAAAATTTCCCTTTAACACCTGCCAGTAAGCTCGCGTAACTCTAAGAAATTGTGGATACACAATGTCAGAGAAGTCCTCTTTGCTTTTTCCAACAAGGTATCACAATCATAATCTCAATTACTTGTTCGAAACTGTTTACCATCTTGAATTTCAAAAAGAACGAAACCAAGTATTGAGAAACTTCTGCTTCAGATGTAGAGCTCAAAATGCATCTACTTTCTAACTTTATTTTACAAATGAACTTCACCATCGTGACCACTGATGATTCTGCATTTTTCAAGCACACTGAATCTATCGTCACTTGGGTTTTCTCGGCGCTCAGCGTAAAACTTTCTCCTGAACTGCGGGGTTTGTGGAATATCGTCGACTTGATGAAGTCTTCCCTTGAGGATGGGCCAGATTGGGATCTCACTGCGCAGTGCAGAGAAAGAAGAGCATTGGGAGTTTGTCTGTCAAAGGATTCGATGCTTTTCCAGGAATTCTATAGAAGAGTGAGCCAAAATCTGCTGGTGTCTGTAATGGCAGGAAATCCGTTAATTTTTGCAATGACAGGGAACCTGCTAGTGTTTGTAATGACGAAATCTGCTGGTGTCTGTAATGGCAGAAAAACTGCTGGTGTCTGTAATGGCAGGAAATCCGTTAATTTTTGCAATGACAGGGAACCTGCTAGTGTTTGTAATGACGAAATCTGCTGGTGTCTGTAATGGCAGGAAATCTACTGGTGTCCGTAAGGATATAAAATTCATTGATGATTTTTATTTGGAAATCTGTTGATAATTGTCAAGACAGGAAGTACACAAGCATCAGTAATATCAGATATTCCGTTGGGGTCTGTAATGGAAGGAAATCCTCCGGGATCTGAGGTAACTGAAGATCAACTGGTGTTTGAGATAGCAGGAAATAAAAGGTTTTAATGCAGTCCTATCGATAAGGTTGTGCATAGAATTCTTTTTTTGATACATTGTTTCAGTCTTCTTGAATTTTTTTTCAAACAAATTTCCTATGAATTTGTGATAGCTGTATTAATTTATGATGGCTGAGTATCTCCATCTCTCTCTATCTCTATGTGTGTGTCCGTCCCATTACTTCCTATCTATTACTGAAAAAAATTATTGAACTGAAATCAGAACGGGTATGCATGCATTATAAGCATTGTATTGTGGATATCATAGGCGTGAATCACTATAAAATACTTAATTTTTCCCATTATTAGCTTGTTTCTCTTACACGGCCATGCTATCGGTAGATACAACACAGAATGGAAGTTCTGTATATATTCATGAAAAATATTCAGATTTCGATAGTAAAAAGCTGGGTACAACTAAAAAATGTATTTTATTTCATAGCTCCTTTATTTTTTCCCTTTCAAACCAAGGAATTTCAGCAGGTACCATCCGGGTCATATCAGTAGATAAGATACAGAATGAAAGTTCTGTATATATTAATGAAGAGTATTAATTTAAAACCCAATAATTCATCGTAAATATTTAATACATTTATCTTTTTAATAATTATAAAATAGCCAAATTTGAGTCGTGGAATTTCCACAGGAACTGTCCAGTTTACTAATATTTGCAAACTGAGTTAATACGAGACAAACAGGATCCAACGATGAAAAGGAAAAAAATAGATCCAATAAATTGGCAACAGTTATTGTAATCCTAGCTCGACAGAAGCTTGTCACAAGAACTTCTATACAAAAAATTTCTTCATTAAATATTCCGAAGAAGTTGATTGAAACATCGAATTTTCACCTAAAAATTCATTCCATGGACAGAGGAGGAGTTTCTGTACCACTAACAAAGTGATGCACCTGGACAATGAGACTAATACCTAGATTAATTAATATGGGACTATTCTCAGTTCTAAATACCAGTCGGACATACTCTGTAATTTGGTGGAGTGGTGTTAGTAGTGCTGACATTTAAATGCATGGCTAATGAGGGGAGGAGTGCAGCGTGGCGAGTCAGGAACCCTGACAGAGAAGTAATCCAATTCTTTGTAAGGATTTTGAAAGCCTGGATGCCAGAATGATTAGGTGTACAAGTGACAAGTAAGTGAGAGAATGGTTACGTGAATGGCAGAATGATTAAGTAAATGACAAAATGATTAAAAAACAGTATGCAGGACGTTCTATCGACTTCTTACTGCCTGTTCAACATACTAAGAGCACAATAGCCAGTACACAATGGCAGAATACAATGTCAATATACAATGACAGTACGCAATGCCAGAATACAATGTCAATATACAATGCCAGTACACAATGCCAGTACACAATGCCAGAACACAATGCCAGTATACAATCCCAGCACGCAATGCCAGTACACAATGTCAATACATATACAATGACAGTACGTTATGCTAGAATACAATGGCAGTACGCAATAGCAATATCCAATGGCAGTACACAATCGCAATATACAATGGCAGTACAATCTTGCAAAAATAGAACTAGGTTCTGAGCCTAACAGCATGAAAAATGAACATTATTATTGTCTTTTCAATGTTAAGTACGTTGTACTGCTGTGTAAGTAACTTCTTTTCTTCTTCCCATATGATGCTGATGTTTACCATAGCCCAACGATTTGAAATATAAACATACTACATACTGTACTTATAAATTACTGTTGGAGCTGAATCCATGAAAAAGTTGTCTTGTAAATTACTGTTGAAACTGAATGTATCAAAGATATTAACTTTTAAGTCACGGTTAGAGCTGAATATACCAAACAGTTTAACTTATATGCCAATATTCTTGGCCCAGTCAGTATGAAAAGAAAAACGAATGCTAAACATATGACACTGGCGCCATCTTGGTGACAAACAAGGTTGACAACTGTTGAAGATATTAATGTTGAATATTATACCTATAAATTGACTTTTAAATTATTCATAATTCTCTTCCCTGAATTGTTCTAAAAGAATGAGAGCCATGGCGTAATATGTATTCATGTTCTACATAGTTGTCCGGATGTGGAACTCAACATCAACTTAGCATCACTCAGGGTATCTGGAATAATTTGTAATACGTGAAAAAAGGATGTTTACGAAAATGTAGGAAGTTATTCAATGTGTATGGGACTGCAACGCTTTTACGAAAATATATAAATTTATTTAGAATTAATTCCACTATATAATAATACACAGTTTGTTGCTTGCTTGGTCCGTCTTTCTGTCACGCTCTTAAGGATTTAAATAGGGGGAAATTCGGTAGGGTACATATACTCGTACATGTATTGTAAGCATTGTATTGTGAATACCAAAGGCACATCTTTCAATGTGAAAACTCCTTCGCAAAGTCTGTGTCCACTGGCAGACCAATCGAAAAATTCAGTAAAAATAGGTGAATTTTCACGTGTGAGTCTACTAGTTCCACTATATAATAATACACAGTTTGTTTGCGTGCTTGATGCGTCTTTCTGTCACACTCTTAAGGATTTAGATAGGAGAAAATTCAGTAGAGTATACATGCATTGTAAGAATCGTATTATGGATACCAAAGGCACATCCTTCAATGGAGAAACTCCTTCACTAAGCCCGCGTCAACTAGCAAATCAAGCGGAAAAAAATCAATGAAAAACACGTGAATTTCAACGTGTGGGTCTTCTACTTTTACTATATAATAATACACAGTTTGTTACTTGCTTGGTCCGTCTCTGTCACGCTCTTAAGGATTTACATAGGAAAAAATTCGATCGGTTATTTACATGTATTGTAAGCAATGTATTGTGGATACCAAAGGCACATTCATCAATATGGAAACTCCTTCGCAAAGCCTGCGTCCACCGGTAAATCAAACGAAAACATTCAGTAAAACGCGTAAATTTTCACGTGTGAGTCTACTAGTAGTATGATAATACACAGTTTGTTGCTTGCTTGCTTGGTTGGTCTGTCTCTCTGTCACGCTCTTAAGCATTTAGATATAATAGAAGAAAATTCGGTAGTGTATACATGTATTATAAGCATTTTAGTGAGGATACCAAAGGCCCACCCTTCAATGTGGAAACTTCTTCGCAAAGACCGCGTGCATTGGTAAATCAGACAAAAAAAAACAGTAAAAGAGAACGTGAATTTTCATGGGTGGGGATGCTAGCATATTAAAGTTAACGAATTTATTATCCAATCGACTATTGCCTTTCCTGAATTTTGTAAGAGTACTCATCCGTTCTGTCTCAAAACTTATGAAAATTTGAACAGTAATCTTTGTGTCTACAGAAAGAAAAATTTGATCTATTGTTTTTAAGAATTTTTGACCCTTGTCTAGTCTATTTTCTTCGCCAGACGAAGATAACTTTGTGAATGCATCTGTAAGGTCCGTAGATTTTACCACGCTACACATAAATTACCAGTTTACTTACATGACGAAGTGATTGCAAGTAGAAAAATATGGTTAGAGTCGAACTGTTCCTTGTCAAATTGAGCTCAAAGCATGTAACTTTTTCTATGTAATTTTTTAAAGTGTAAAAAATTTCCCTGATACAAGATGAAATTATTTAAAGTCAAATTTCATTAGCCTTTGTTTGCTGTCTTGCCGTGCTTGTAAGCCCCTTCCATTATTTTTGAGTATGTTTTCATTCGAGCTGAAAAAATGATTAGCCCCAATCAGCTCAGTCTCTGAAGTGGGAACAGCCTCGGGGGCCCGTGTATTATGCAGGCCGCCCTGTTGTCCACCTTGTTAACGGAGACGCGGCTACATGCTGAACGCGTACTGGTTCTACTATAGGTGGCTGTGTTAAACTGGTACAAAACTACTTGTCCATGAGGCCTATGTGCTGCCGCACCAGTGATGCTTATTTGTCTTTTTGTGGTTATGAACTTAGAATCTTGACGCGTGAAACAGTAATTTCCACTGCGATGAAACCAAAGCTGATAATTCCAATACACTTAAGAGTACATGCGTTTTTGCCAGAAGAAGTATAAAATACCAAAAGAAGCACACTAGTAAAGCGCGATCATTGTACGGAACATCAAATTTCATATTTTTTCGAAAATAATGGTCATAGAAAGCAAAATATTCAACCAGGAGGCTGGCTGGATCATTCTAGCAATTCTGAGTCAGGTTGTGCATAGGAAGCACTGGTGGCATTACAGACTGCGTACATGGTACATTCATGCTTACATCGAATAATAAAAGCACGATACGGAACTGCTGGATTGTCTTTAATTGAAAAATTCTAATTAAAATTCCAAAGATCCAGAGATACTGTTGTTTCTTATAAATATACGAGTTTGTTTGTTTGTTCTTGTGGACCCTGTGGCACAAGGTGTACACTATTTCTGTTCTAAAAAACTAAGCTGAACAAATTGATTAAGATGCACTCCAAATTGTTGTCAGGACTCGTGACATGTTGATGCTTCATCCCGTGACTGAAATCCTCAGTCATGAAATAGTTGCAGGCCCACAGAGCTCCCCAGCGAATGGGTTAATTCACTGCCTTCAGTAGACCAACATTACCAGACCTGTTGTTGCTAGAGTGCGGAGCTTGTTAGTAGGACGATACAAGCAAAAGTTACAGAAAGAAATTATTCTCTTATTTACACATCAACCAAAGTTTTTGCTACCATCTTATTCCTAGCATTTTGTCATAATTTCTGTAACGATTTCAGGTGATGATTGAACTTGTGTTCATTCAGATGTAATTTAACTTTTGCTAAACTAGTTTAACACGTTAAGTGCGAAGTGACCTACTGGTGGGTCACTCAGGTTAGGATCTGTAATTTTTTTCAACGATTTCTAGTGACTGTGTGTAGAAAGTAAAGATTTGCTTTGGCTAGGCAACCGCACTTAACGTGTTAAATGAGTTATGTTTCGTTACAGGTCATAAGTGTATCACATAATTATTATTAGCACAGATCATTAAATTTCACACGTGCTTCACATATAATTATTACTGAACATCTTATTCCATGAGTGGACTACATAATAGAATAGAAAAACATCTAATTTCTAAGGTGGGCCACAATAGAATGCTTCACTAGTAATGGTAGAACACTTGAAGTTCAATCTCGGTGTCAGTAATGTGACTCTGACCCCAGATAAAAGCCTGTTTTTCACCGATACATCGCAGTGGTCGACACGGAGGCACGAAGGACTGATGCCGTCTCCACTCACTGTGAGTTAGCTTACTGAAGTCATATTAATCCCATCTGTGAGTCAAATTAGAGTGCTCAACGCATGGAGTATCTGTATGTAACTAAAAATTGTAAGCAATACCAGCCTATGTACGTGTAAAGTCTCATATTTGGCATCGGTAAGTTGTACGCACATCAATTGGGTTTTGTTGTTCCCACAGCTCCAAGTAGAAATGGTTGGCTGGAGGGTTGTGAGCCATCCACTGCATCTCGTGGTAGTTGTTGAGACGACTTCATGAAGTGCTTCTCGTGCATGCAGGCTGCGGCAGCCGAGCTAACATGGTGAGCTCAAAAGGGTCCTGTAGCCGTGTGATCCTTTACAAGGTGTGCTTTAATTAAGCCCTAAAGCAGGGCCACACGAGTGGCCGCTCTAAGGCTCGCCACTCAACCTCGCTATCCGACACTCTAGATATTTACCTCCTGCTTCATTGCTTCTTTCCTCTTTAAGTTTATTCAATGTTAAAGCACAGAGCACAGTGCACCAGAGTTGAGAGCTCATAAGCATTCATGAATGTTTCCGGCGATTGGGGATTATTTGTGTACGGCGCACTTGTTTTTTACTGGTGCATATCACATCTCTTTAACACATTGTTTAGTGTTCCCTCAGAGTCTCTGGTTAACACGTTTCCTGCGATTGCCTAGCCGGTGCAAATCTTCATTTTGTACACATAGTCACAAAAAGACTTGGAAAAAATTACAAAACCTAACCTAAGTGACCCACCAGTGGGTCCTTTCGCAGGAAATGTGTTAATGATCAGGTTAATTAGTAAACACATTCACTCTTTTCTTGGAAGATTTCTGTTGCGCACTCGGTACGTGTTGATACTAACATCATTCATGTAGTATCACTACAGTAGTGTCATTCTCTCATTTGTTTTCGTGTTCATGGGCTGGAAAATCTAATATAGATGGTTTACATGTTACGTCAATGATTGTTCACGTCTACTTAACAAAAATAGTCATAGATATTTTGCAAAAAAAGAAAGAATGGAAGTTTCTAGCTTGAATTGATCGTCTCGCTAACCAATATGGCTGACTTGAGTGTCCGCAATTTGCTCTAAATCAGTGATCCTAAATATTTTTTTGAATTACGAACCTTTATAAAAAATGTGATGAAATGAATGAATCTCTTTTCCATAAATATTGTGGGCATGGAGCCAACTAGACAATAATCTACTTCTACAATAGACAGTTTATCTCTATTTCTGTCTCTTTCTCTCTCTATCTTTCTGACTCTCTATCCATCTCTCTATCCGTGTGTCCGTCCTATTTCTTCCTATCTATTGCTGAAGAAAAATTCTTGAACTGAAATTAGAACGAGCATACATGTACTATAAGCATTGTATTGTGAATGCCAAAGGCGGCGGATTACTATAAAATACGCCATTTCCCCCGTTATTAGCCTTTTTCTCCTACACGGCCATATTATCGGTAGATAAGATACAGAATGGAAGTTCTGTATATATTAAAGAAAAATATTCATTTAAACACAATAATTGATCGTAAATCTTTAATACATTCGTTTTTATAATAATTTGAAATTAGTCAAATCTAAACCGTGGAATCTCCACGGGAACTATCTAGTATCTTAATTAATGATGATCATGTGAAATAATAAATATTTTTTATTTCTTAAATAGATTTTGATTTCTAATTATAATCTAGCTCAAGAGATCAAGATGCTTTTTTTAAGTAAAACAAATTTGTATACACAGGCTTGAAGCCAGAAACGAGGTTTCCAGCCTAAGAAAAAGAAATTAAAAAAAGCTTCGCTGAAAAATTTGAATGATTTTTTGTAGTCTCTGTTGAGATTTTGTAGGACTCTGAGAACGAAAAAACCTCCTACACTAAAATGAATGTCGTTTTAAATTTTGGTTTTTGCTTCGAATTTAAACCATACAAATTTTTCACACCAAATAGTGGGGCCGAAATAAAGTTAGCGGATGGAATTTCTATCATTCAGTGAACTCATGGCAGCCATGTTGTTGAGCAATGAGATGTGTTGATAGAGAAACTCGTATTTGGTTTCTAGACTGATTAGGGTGAAGACAGATCCTAAAATAGCCTTCTACGCCTTGACACGCGTTCAAGACCTCGGGAGAACTAATAAGCATCATCACTTGGATGTAGCGTGCAATTCTAATTCAACAGCATCCTATCAGATGTCGGAGTGAAATGGTGGGTTCTACTATTATTTGATAAAAACATTATGTGTATGTAGAGTCTAGGGTAGGTTCGGACCTACCCAGCTTCAGTCGAGATCTGTGCCACAGTGCCATGTATGGGGCTGTGAATATATAATAGACAGACCTGCAAGCTTAAGCGACGGGTGCAAATACATAGTATACCCGTATTCTAGCAACAATTTCTAAACTGCTTAAAATGCAGGGCTAATTTTATAATTTTTGTTACCATAGGACGTTGTAGAGATCTGAGCGAGTGCACGGGGACAGACTAGGTCTATAAACTACCCCCAGAGATGTACATCAGTTTACCTCCAGCTCTGGGGAACATGAAATCCTTGTGCCTACAGGGAGAGCAGCTCGGACAGTCCATTTCTCTACACAGCTCAAGGACCTTTTTTAAAATAGAGTCCAGCAAGCGAGTGTAGAATTTCTTCTAGCTTTTAGATGTGCAATACAAAAACGATTGCATTCTCTGGGGCATTTCATTCATCTATTCACGTGACCAAGGTGCTTCTAAGAGAAAACTTCCCTATATTCGTTTACGGGAAAAAAATTTGGAAGTGAAACATTTCGAAATACACATGCATGGAAATAATTAAAAGGAGTCCAGTACTCGGTTATTTAAGTTATTTTTCTTTTTATTTAGCGAACGCATATCAGGGAATTCTTCTTTAATCGTTGCTCGAGCTGATTTTCTTCACTGAGCGATTCAACTTGATCACGTGATGAAATTGATGTACGTACAGCACACAGTACAATTATGAAGTGAACGATCGATTGCATAATTACTATCCTTAAGCAATCATCAATTCTCAATTTCAATTTTTTTGGTTTTTGATTATAGTTCAAAGCTAGGCGAGGGATGAAGATTAAGCATTTTCTAGAGACGCTTCAGAGATTAAATCAGTTTTTTCTTTTAAGCATCTGTCTTCTTTGCAGCGAATACAGGCTGGGAAGATACGGGACTTTCACTCTAAATATTAACGATCTTGACTAGTTATAAACCATCTTTATTATTCAGAAGAATATGATAAGAAGCGTCTTGAGTTTCAAATTTTCACTAAATCATTACTCGGGGCAGACTTCATATTTTGAAACCTCTATAGAAATTTGACACCAGAGTTTTGAAATTACTACAGTCATTTGATACCAGAGTTTTGAAATTACTACAGTCATTTGACACCAGAGTTTTGAAATTACTACAGTCATTTGACACCAGAGTTTTGAAATTACTACAGTCATTTGACACCGGAGTTTTGAAATTTTTAATGTAAATGTGGTTTGGTGGATGGAAAGGATTTCTAACCATGAAACAGTTTATAAATTTCAGTAGTAGAATTGAGCTATTTTACTACAAATATTTAACGTTCTATTAACTTTATTTGCTGCATCCTCGGCGTAAATATACCGTATCTCGTAGGAATGCATCAGTAAAAAATATATGATTTTTACTCTGAATTTTAGCTCAATTTGCTTTAAAAATCAAAGAACTTACAGTTTAGCAGCAAAATTCCAAAGTGAGCACGAGTTAAAATATTAATCTCAAAAGAAATAGTTGATTTCTTAAGGAAAAGAATCATCAAATCCTGACAGACTTAACGAGTTCATCGTAATTAGGTAGACGGACGACCTCGACAATTTAAGAAGAACTTAACTCTTAACTGTTCATATGAAAGACGTAATTTTCATGTGAGCAAATGGTGTTCAAACAGGAATTTTGATATCGATGGACTGTATTCGTCTGTGATGGCCTGATCCTGAACTACAGAGTTCTGACCAGACTTCTGAGCTTATGAGCCGACTACTCCTGAAGCAAAAACTGGGTTATACATATTAGGCCATGAAATTAAATTCACTATGTAAATTTTGATGGCTGTGTATACATAATGGCACAATTGTGAATTAATGCGTATTTTTACCTCTGTAAGCAGTATTGTACTGTACATTAAAGTTGCCATCACATGTTTATTGTCTGCTTACAGTTTTCAAAAGAAAGATAAAATTGTATCAAATTTACAACTTTCAAATGCTACAAGAGTCACTAGTAGCCGATGTAAAAGTGAACGTATAATGTAGAAAGCATAAAACTTGGTCGTATCTATTTGATAGTGGATGTAATTTATCTGAGGACAGTTTTGAAGAGAGAGAAATGCAACAGCCTGACAAGTCGACACTATGTGCAGGTAGCGGAAGCCCTGCATTAAGCCACCAGGTTTCGCGTTATCAAATATTGTACACGCATGCCTCGTAGAAGAGTTCGCAAGCGCTCAGAAGTAGCACACAGGTCATAAATATGCTGGCTGTCTCTTGACAGCAGAGTTATCCAGCAAGCCTGTAAGCTGACATTTGTGAGACCAGTATTGGGGTTCGAGTTATTTAACCTTGGTAAATGGTTCTTCTCAAAAAAAATTCACTAAGGATACAAAATCGAGTTCTTGGTTGACGTTTTCATGTAATCACCAGCATGATGTCAGAAGGTATGGAACTTCATTCCTGAGTCCTTCTGATCAGCCATGAACGAGGTATTGATGCTTATGCTCGCATTATACAAACAATGACCGAGGTATAGCCTCTATACGCGTATAATAAACGGTACCGCAGAGGTATAGACAATTATACGCGCGTAATACATGGTATGACAGTTATGCAGCTCCTCATGCACGCATTATGAACAGCATGACCGACATACGGCTGTTAACACCCGTATTTCTTGCATTGTGCATGCGCGTGGTGACCGAAAAATCTTGTGGCCAAGAAACAACGAGTATTCAAGAATTCATTCAGTTCTCAGCAATAATGAACGCATAAAACACGGCTTCGCGTATTCAACTTTCTTTCAGTGTTCAATCTCTCAGAAAGGTGTCAAGTCTAACGCTAATTAATGTTCCTAACCTAGATTCTTCATTGGTTACAGTCTAACTTTTATTTGCATTATACGTATTTTTATTAGAGGAGAAGTGACATTAAAAATTTAGGGCTAGTGGGGAGAAAAAAGCAGATATTAGTCAAGCTTGCATTTTTCTTTATTTGAAATACAATACTATTTTGCTAGAATAATGAGCGCTTCCGGGTCTTCATTTTGGTTTTTGTTTTGCGATTTTGTGATTTATTGAAGAAACTAACTCGCACTACGAACACATTTGATTAATAAGGAAAATTTAAATTTAATTTCGATTGGGTACACGAATAGGCGTAACTAGATTTCAATCGTACCTTTTCTGACGATGAACCTGTACATGTATTTGTTAAATTACTCCTACTAAGAACATCAATAGAAAGGTTATGGATGTCAGCAAACAGCTCCTCATCTATCACAATTTAATGAGAGAGAAGCTTAGGTAAAGTTTAGCTTCTTACCCTAGATCGATGAGATCAAATGTTTTATTCAGAAAGCAATCAAGCGACGACACCAATTCTGCAGCTCTCGCTAAAGATTTAAAGTATTTGCGCTGATTGAGTGTCTAATTAAAGCGAGACTCAACGAACCTGACGACGCAGGATGCGTTTGACCGTCACGTGTACGTACAGTTGAGTGGTTCGTGGTGATCAAATTCACCTCACGTGCAGGCTGAGGCAGAAAATTGTGTATAGCTGATCAGTAGGGTTAATTTTTAAAAACGATGACTATAAACTGTATATAAGGGTATGGGTTAATTTGATTTTTAGTGTCTCCTCGAAGAAAAACTCTCGAGTCTAACTCGATGACAACAGGACAGTGCTTTGTCTCATAGTCTCGCAGTGCCGTCTTATGCTGGTTCGCTCTGTCTTCCGAGCTGACTCAGCATTCATCAAGGAGGTCCAGAAGCAAGGGAACTGGGAATGTTTTTCGTAGTTTGAGCACACTGCCTCGTGAATACCTCTCTTTCAGGTTAAGGGGAATGCAATGATGGGCTTAATTATAATGAACAACAATTTTGAATCAAGTTACGTATAATCAATAGTTACAAAATTTCGCATAAAAAAGTTTCTACAAATGTTGTGGTAAGAAATCGGCCATTGCCTAAAACCTCTTAGGATACCCTAAAATTGAAGGTGTTCAATAGAGTACCTCATAACAGTGACATTAGGGGGCATGAGAATTTTTATTTTTCTATAACTCGGAATGCAAATTGCAACCATTTGTGTCATCGCCTACCCGGAGTCTGAGTGAGGCAAACTGGGGCTAATTCTAAGCTGGCAGAGCTGCATCTTAAGGTATACACAAGTGAATACAATACCAGATCATTGTAATGAGAACTTCGAAGTAAGGTATGATGAAAACTAATTAATGGCCACTTCAGACTTGGCCTTAAGGTAGGGTGGAAGTCAAAATTAGTAAGAATTCGGCTAATTTATTTTAACGTCAGGGAAGCATTGACTTCAAAGTAAGAATTAGTAATAACTAGCTCTATGTAAGGCCGACATATTTTTGGCATGGGGTATATATTGAGAAGGCCTAAGATAATTTAAGGCATTGGAAGGTAGGGATGAGGCTAAATTGAAGAAGCACTACGAGACAAGGGTTGCTATAACTGCTCGGGGAAAACATGTCAGAATTGAACATGGTCTGGAAGCTCGACTGCGCTTGCTCTGGAAAGACTAACACCGCATCTCACAAGATCTTGTGTTGATGTGTTACTTTACAGCTCTCTTGCGTCATTCACAGTTTTCACGTGCTAATTTACGACCTTCTTGAGTTAATTTACAGTTCTCGTATTCGTTGTAAATGTCCAGTGTATTTTCAACCATTAATATAGTTTGAATATTTGACTATAAAAGTACCTGACCTTACTGGGGTTGATCTTTACTTGATTACGACCAGCCTATGACGAATAGAACCTTTAATTTTCTAGAAACATAATCTCTGATAATTAGGATCAATCTCAGCGACATTCATAGAATTTTTATTATTGATGCCGTGAAGTCCAAAACCTTTGGCTGCTATATTTTCGAGTAGAAGTATCTGCAAAGCAGCTCTGGTGTTGGGCAATCAGAGATTGTGAGACGTCAATAATCCAACCAGCAGCAGTGCCGTTCAGATTCCTTCATTTACATGGGCTGATGAAGGACGGCGGCCTGAAGAAGGCGCCCAGAACTTGCCGAGATTGGAGAGTCTTCAAAGTAGATAAGCTGTCACCACCTTTGTTTTGCGGCGCCAAGGGAGTCTTGCAAGTCCTACCATGATATCCAAATGATAATGGAAGGCCTCAACAGATGCCGAGCGTGTGCCGACAAACACACTGGCCTTTCTGATTCCATGCATCACTGATCAGCTCCATGAATCACCAGGTGTGAGAGAACATGTTTTCTAGGCCAAATGGACGCGGGTCATCTGAGTATGTGTGTCCCAAATTAGAAAAGAGTAATGAAATTTGAACAATGCAATTGTAGAATCGATATGATATTGATACATCGATATGGATATCGGGCAGTGAAATTGATATCTCTTGGGAAACGAGCGGTCGTTGAATCGATGCACAGCTACTTCAGTACACCAACATTTGCATTTATCTGTACGAGTTTTATCCATGTTCCTACGTGCATACACCATGTTGAACAGGTACGAAGAAAACCACAACCCTGAACACATGTGACACAGAAAAGTAATAAGGCTTCAATTGTTTTTCTCACTGAATGTTGTTAATGTTGAGTGTTAATGTTAATGAATGTTAAATGAATGTTGTTAATGAAAGAACCACAGTGTGACGAACTAGCGGCCGACTTACCGGCGCGCTGGGTTCGTTCACTCGTGCCAGATCATCACTTCATGCAAGTAAGTCATGTTTTCTCAAGCGCTCATTTCACAACACATCGCAAATTAGAGAACTTAGAATGGCTCCACAGTTACAAAGAGAGAGAAAAAACAAGATTTAAAAGTTGTAGCCATTTCCTAATTATTTAATGTTTATAATTATGAATACTTTTATGGATAATTGTTATTGTTAATGTTAATATTATTGCTTTTGATATTATTACAAGCTAGCGGGACACTTAGTATATATTTTACATTAGCAATTCACAACCTTTTTACAACGAGTTATTTACGCTTTATTTTTTACAGCATTTCATTTTCTCAGGACTGAAACAAGACGTTTAATTGAAGGGTGGACAGCACTAGTGGACTAGTGCTGTCCACCCTTCATATAGTAAACCACTGGATCGTAATCGCCTCTGTCAGCGCTGTGTTAGCGACAGCACGGGAGTGGACTACTTGCATTTTTTCCCGTGGAAAATATATTATATTTACCACGGGAAAAAACGCAAGTAGTCCACTAGTGCTGTCCACCCTTCATTATTGAGGTGCAGGGTCAGGTCTCGCAGTTCAGACTCCAGGTGCAGGTTCAGGTCTCGCAGTTCAGACTCCAGGTGCAGGTTCAGGTCTCGCAGTTCAGACTCCAGGTGCAGGTTCAGGTCTCGCAGTCCAGACTCCAGGTGCAGGTTCAGGTCTCGCAGTCCAGACTCCAGGTGCAGGTTCAGGTCTCGCAGTCTAGATTCTAAAACAATGATGGCTCTAAAGAAATGGACGACTATTCATGCTTAAGTCATCTGAGCTTCGTAACTTGTCAATTATTGTGTGGTATTTTATCGTTTACTTGAGGAAACAAAAATTCATACGCTAAACATTTTAAAAATAATTTTGTAGATGAATGTTCACTGAAATAATGTTGATCAGTGGTTTTCTGGTTTGCCATTTGTATCCTAGTGGCAAGTTTATTCTTGCGTAAAAAAGATGTAAAATTGCTGTAAAATTTTCTGAGCAATGATGTGCCTACTCAGTGAACGTAATAAATTCTGTCATAATTTTGTGAGCGTTCTGGAAAGTCATGAGAGGGACTTCTCATTTCAAGCTTGAGAAGAAATAATTCAGCATCACACAGTCAGTCAGTGAAATGAGGTCATGCTAGACTCACGCAGAATGACCTGCATCTTTAAATGCTTTGTACGCCATTACTTGGTCTAGTCTCATTGAAAGTTGAGTGTTTTTTAGATCGATAAAATATGAAATTATGGTCAGCATTCCATAGAACTCATTAACATTTCAACTATCAATAACCTGATGATGTCAGCCAAAACTCTATTTTGTGAGTGAACTCGGTGTTAGTTTAAATAAAAAATAGATTTAAACATTACCTGGCGATTAATTATGAACAATTGAAGAACTCAAACCCAAGCACACCCATCCAACGAGCGTAAAATTTTCCTTTAATGATCAAAACTGTTCTGTAACATTTGTGTTGTGGTCTGTCAATGAACTGAAGTGCACTAATATTTGTGTTATAGCCTGGTAAAAACGTATCACAAGTCAAATTGCCATCTTATTTCTTCTAATTGCTGTTTAAAAATGCTGCCAACTGATTAAAAACGTAAAGTATCACACGGTTAACATTTGCTGTCGATGAGATCGAGTAACTGGCGTGAAGTCTTTTAGAGGGACGTTTGAGGCGTCTGAAGAGCAGGTGTCGCGTCATCAGCTCCCCAAGAAAAACTTGTCGTCATGTTCTGGAGAGCACAGTCCTTAAAAATGATTTTAATTAACTTCCAGAGATGGAGAAGTGAGGAACTTTACCTAAATTACTTCGATCTCTTTCCATATATTAATTAAAATTTCGCACAAAGGTGCATAATCAATGTTGAGATCTTTTTGCTTCGGCCTTTGATGCACAGAAATTAGTTTTCTCACGAGGGTGGAAAAACAAGCAAGTGCTTCGACAGAGTATTAGTACAATATTTTTTCCATCGACTGCTACATGTGTACACAATATCAGTGGACAAAAAATAATGCACAAACATTTTAAACCTCAGAACTAAGAGTTAAAATTATTTAGTCTTGAAATGTGTAAATTTGCTATACAGGTATTGTTGCTCGGTTGCATTGCCGATTTTTTAATCAGGGTAATTCTCGTGAACTTTGATATAGATTGTAGGTGAACTCTTTCAGTATACAAGGAAGATGGTAGGTAACGAAACATTTATACTTTTTCATATATTCCATTAATTTATTTGCTGAGGCGAGCTTGCGCCATTTGTTCTTGAAATTAGGTAGTATTTACGACTTAAACGAAAGTGGGAAAGATGAAGAGATGACTGTAAAAATAAAAAGATAAGATAATGGTGAAGGTAAGAAGATAAAGAGAGAGACTAAAAGATAAAGGTTTCATTAAAGAATAAAGTTAAAGATAAAGAAAGAGATAAAAAAGCAAAGACAAAGGCAGATAAAAAAGGGACGAAGGTAGAGAAAAAAGATTAAGGTTAAGATAAAAAATAAAGGTAGAGATAAAAAATAAAGGTAAACACGAAGAGATAAAGGTAAGATAAAAATATAGATTAGTGATAAAAACATAGAAGTGCAGATAAAAAGATTTACGTAAAGATGAAGGTTAAAATAAAGGAAGAGATATAGAGATAAAGGGAATAATAAAAAGGTAATGGTAACGATAAAAAGATTGATGGAGTTCTCCTGTGAACTTTCAAGTACAAGTGCTTCTTTTTCAACTATCCTACGGCCGCCTCACCAAATGGCACGTGAAACTATTTTTTTAACCTTTCAACTAACAAGGTACAGCTTTCCAGTAACTATGAATCAATCTTCCATTGATCACACTGTCATATCTGAAGACCATCAAAAATAATTCACTTTAAAGTCGTATATTCTAGATGTTGTTGTTCAAAAGTTGGGTGATATTACAATGTTACATTAGTGAAAAATTAAGTGATATTCATTCAGTTCACAAATAACTTGGTTTATAGAGATCTAAAGAAATAAATAAACAGCAGCTGTGCTGTACAGCTCTACGCTCAATCACTTCTAGCTCAAGTTGAGCAACAGCTACGGCTTCCTGTTGCCTGTGTACTCATAACATCGAAGAATTAGAGCTCCTCACAGCATGTCCCTATGGGTACCGAAAAAATGACGTACATATCAGATGATGTCTATGGCCAAGAGATGGGAAAGAATAATCTACTGGTTGTACTTGTTTGGGATACCATCTTTTTCACACGTGCAGGATTTGCACACCTCTAAACAAGATAGCTTTTTTACAGAAAGTTTTTATCTTTCATAAGAACTGCCTTTATTTGACTAAAGTTTTGCTTTCATCCTGCCGTCATGAAAAAGGTGCTTGCGACTTGAGCGTCGGCCCGCATCAGAGCTTCACAAATGACAATCAAAGCAACTCATTGAGGTACTAGCAGACGTAAAGCATTGTGTCTTCTCAAGAGATGCTTTAAATGCATGTCATTCATATTTTTCTGCTGATTTACTGTAAGTACGTAGATAAGCGGTTATGTTCTGTTGATACTCCTGCTGCAACATGCTTCAAATGTCATACAATGATTTTTAGAGACTTACTTTTCCACGTTCTATAAAGGTTTTTAATTCTATCGTTCTGTGTTTTGTAACCTCACGGTGTTCTGCATAGCAATGTCTATTTCTACACGCCACTGCAATGTCTTCTGTGCGCAGTATCCTGTTCATAGTTTTACAGTTCACTGTACTACAAAGTTTCTGTGTCAGTTGCCCTCTGACATTCCAGTGTTCCCAGTCAGCTGACACTCCAGTGTTCCCAGTCAGCTAACACTCCAGTGTTCCCAGTCAGCTGACACTCCAGCGTTCCCAGTCAGCTGACACTCCAGCGTTCCCAGTCAGCTGACACTCCAGTGTTCCCAGTCAGCTGACACTCCAGTGTTCCCAGTCAGCTGACACTCCAGTGTTCCCAGTCAGCTGACACTCCAGCGTTCCCAGTCAGCTGACACTCCAGCGTTCCCAGTCAGCTGACAATCCAGCGTTCAGTGTCAGACCTGCTGCTGTCAGTTCCCTCTGCCGGCACACGCTGGACTCCATCATTAAGATACCCTCTGTCCAGTCGGCCGCAGCTCGATATCTCTGCCATTGAAACTGATTCTGTGCTCATAAATACAAATAAAAAAAACTTTGGTATCGCCGGCTCCAGTTTTTGTGCCTCCACTTGGAAAGCCCGAAATCTGCGGTTTGCCTCACGCCACAAATCTCGCGTCTTTCCTTTTGTTGGGATGCCCATAAACAGCGACAACAACATGGTCGCTACACAATAAAAATTTCCGCCTTAACCGCATCAGCAAAATAGAGTCGTGTTTTCTGCGTCCTGCTTCGATCCTGAACAAAAGTCTGGGACGGTGAATTCGAGGGACGCGTGGGGATGCCCCCTCCGCTCAACCCCTCCCTCCATATGCTCGTCAAGTTTTGAGAATAATGAAATAAATAAAATGCATGTAAAATCATTTAAAAACAGGTAAAATAGTGAAGACATTATTTGAATTACCTAAACCAGTGATAAAACTTGTGTTTTTGATTTAAATTGTGCTATTTCACGTAGGAGTAAGTTGCTCATTTTGTAAATTTGCACATTGTTTCCATTTCATTCCTACTTCCACTGTAACCGAGTGGGTGGTAATCTGTGCTTGTGCTGCCAGGTCTCTGATTTCCAGCGTTTTGAATCCCCATATAGCCTTCAAATTTTCTCTGCTTGCAACGCAGGGACCAGCTAGGCGCACAGACTGACTGACTTTAACTATTTCCTGATCATCGAAAAATATCCCTACGGGTCTCTACCTCTAGTCACAACATGAACAGGAACAACCGCACGACACGTGATCACTAAAGATGTTAACAATAAGAATTTAAGAACCATTATATACTTCATGCATGCCTAAATAAAATAAAGCTTCTTAGGAGTTATCAGGTTAGATGTGAATAAGTTAGGAGTGACCATGCTAAATATGGCTCGCTTAGACTGGATTAGGTTAGGTGTGCTGCAGTTGCGTGTGATCTAGTAAGAGTAATCAGGTTAGATGCATCTCTGTTACGAGAAGCTTGTTAGATGTGACATGGTTAGCTGTGGGCTGAAACATGTGATTACCTTAGAGGGGATTAATTTGGGCATGGTTAACTTAATTGCGATTAATTTAATTGTGTGATCCGGTGTCGTAAGACCAAGTTAGGACTGATTAGGTCTGCTGTGAGGCATGTTTCATTCTTTTATTCAGATTCAGATCTTCATACTGAAGCGTATCTTTTATATATTGCACTCGCAGTCAAGACTAATGCATGCATATCTTATTAAAACGTAGTCATTTCTCTCTGCAAGTTAGGGCAAACAAGTTGAAAGGAGAAATAAGATGAGGATGGGGCAAGTCACCTCAACAAATTAATAGACGAGTAATTTTAAACCCTCAAGTTATTGGACCACAATTCAGATTTTCTTTCATATAGCGAGATGGTGGCTAGTACTCAAGTCAGAGACCTATCTTCTGTGTAAAACAAGTCTTCGAAATTTCACACGACCAGGTTTTCGCACAGACGAACGGTGCAACTTCAAACGAGCTAACCGAGAATTTCCGACCTGAAGATGACCTTGTTCCGGCCTCAATTTAAAAGTAGCTAACTGGACGGAAGAACAAATTTCCTCCCGGAGCTAAACGACCGATAATTTATCTTCAACTTTAGCCACATGCTGATGACTTACTATGAATTTAGGAGAGATTGACACTTAATGAAACATGTATGGTATATTTTAAGAGTGGCTCCTACCCACATAGTGAGATTAGACTGATAGATTGACCTATTGAATTGTGTATTGTATCGATGCTATGATGTATTGATCGATGGTATCTATCAGCCTTATGCGATTAAACTGATGAACATTGGCCAATAGAGTCCAATAGTATCATACATTAGAACAATTTTTCTGCTTGGCTGTTTTTATTAGACAGCCTAGCAGTGGAAATGAGAGAACTGAGAAATCTTTTTTTGGGTAAAAATTCTCTCATGAACAGATAACGTCACCATGAAAGACTTCAATGAAGATTGTGTATCACAGACGTGCAAGAAAAAAAATTGACTTTAATGGAAGACTTACGTAGTGTTTATTGAGAAATAATTTACATATGATGGAAGACCATGTTGGTTCTTTGGTCTTTGATGATGAACTAAAAGTGCTGAGGGCGGTAATGTAGCTCGTTGAACTGCACAAGTGGCGTTTCAATGTTGATATTTCAGATAAGTATATGTTAGTTTCTAGTGTAGATTATAATTTTAGGTATGATGGTGTCAGTTGTTAAAAGTGATCTTCAAGTTTCAATGATTTATGTTAAAATTTATGACTTTCAAGCATTAATGAAGTATTGATGCTTAAGTTCAAGTATTCTTGTTCGACTTTCAAATGGCCATGTCCAACTTTCAAGCGTTCATGTTTAAATTTCAAGCGCTGATGTTCCAATATTATGCGTCGATGTTCAAGTTTAGATATAAACGCTGAAATTGAAGTATTGATGTTTTGTACTTACTGCACACGCTGGTAACTGGTGAAGATATCCTGCTACGGCTGCAGTAGTTACAATGTGGCTGGAGAACAGGGGATTCCGGGGTTTTTTGAAAGTGTCTGGCCTCTGACAACTTTGTATTTATCAGAATAACTGAATGCTAGTTGATGCCCAGATAACATAGTAAAATTTCTTCGGAAATGTTCCTGCATAAAGTTAGAAGTTTCTCACCTGCTTACTATTTTATGTTCGCACTCCCACAATAGCTCAGGTTGGTGCATTTTTTAAAGTTTAAATTATTTAAGTGCGCAAATTTTGTAGTACGTCTAATAAAAAGTACGTGAATAACAGATAAAAATATAAAAAGTGTTCTACTTCAACTGTGTGTTATTAAATAAATCATTTTTGGATGTCATTTACTCTGGCGACTTTAAACCCATCCCTCAATTCAAGCATCCTGGGCAAAGAGAACAACGTAACTTTCTCTGGTGTTGGCACTGTTGGTTTTGTCACGTAAACTGACTGGTTTGGTGAATTTAGTGGAGTAACATGTAGTGTGTCAACTGATTAGGATGAATAGGATGAAAACAGTTATGTGTAGTAAATAATGTGTGGTTGGTGGCATGAAAACTTCTGCACGTTGGATGCAGTAAATACAATGCATAAAAAGATACTGCTATGCACCTAGAAACAAAGAAAAAAATGGCCAAGTTAGATTACACCAACCTCATTTTGGACGTTCTTTTCTTTCACAAGAGGCCAGCAACCTCCGCTTAGGTGCCAGTGAGTTGATGTATAGCGACCGAGGCTTTTAATAAAGACTCGTCTCGTTTTAATCTCTCAATTTTGCCCTGCACTTACTGCGCCCGATCCAACACTTCT
>VCRD01001715.1:0-11748 GCA_006783055.1 Trinorchestia longiramus | reverse complement strand
TTGACAGCCTTTTAAGTTACAGATAACAGCTCACAGTTAATTTAAATTAGTTTATAACCCATGTACTATAATTGCTGTGGTCAATTTAACTTTTGACTCCTTAAGGTTAAAGGACATGTTTTCCACCTAACAAAGCTTTATTTTCACCTCGACGGTCGGAAACATTATAGTCAATAATTTCTTTTTGTAGAAGGTAAATAATTACATCGGACATTACTCAAAGAGCTAAATCACTTATCTTCAAGAAAGAAATCGCCAATTCAAACAGCAATGCATCATCGAAAGGCTGCAACTTCTTTTTCATGCTCGTACAGGCTAAGTGAAACTGTCTGTGTATCATTATATGTGAATTCCCCATAGCGCTGTTGAAAAATACTGAAGTTCACGCTCATACTAATATTTCATAATATACAGTATATTCAAGGACCATATAGAAAATTTGGCCACTAATTTTGAATTGGTAGAAAATACTTGGACACTTTTTTGAAATTTTAGGATACCTCTATAACATGATGAAAGAAACATAGTATTAGGGTAGACCAAATCATGTCTACAAAAAAGTGCTTTATTTTTTCTCGCACGATTAAACACAAAGGGTGATGAAGTTCTGCTGTGTGTGCTGCATTCTTTCGGAAAGCTACACACAATAAAAAGTTTGTGCACAGTTTGAAGTATACTTAAAATACTAAAATTTGAAAGAAACGTTAGACCTTCTTCCTCTCATTGAATTTTTGGTCGCAATTTACGATGCATTTCTTACACAGCAAAACCACTTTCCTGCTGACTGAGCAACTGAGCAAATACTTCACTGAATAGCAGACACCGAAGGTGATATTCTTAAGAGTCCAGCGTAAAATGTGAGGTTGAATTTTATACTGATTTTGAATCTGTACAGGCTGTACTTGTCGGATGGTGTACAGTTAATAAAGTTCACCATGCTGATGTTTAATCAAATCTAATCGTACTTCAGTACAGATTTCAGCTCCAATTCGATTTTTCACTTCATATTGCAGTTTATATTCCAGAAGTTGCTGCATTTTATTCTGGTAAGGAAATATTACTGGTCTTGTCATGAAATTTGAGGAACTTCACAAATTGTTCATTTTCTCTTGTTGGACTGGCAGCAGAGGTTGTAGGAAGAACAACTGTGATCTTCCATAACAGAAAAGCCTTTGATGGTTTTAACAATATCATCACTAACGAAATTAGCATTTGAAGGATGATAGTTTACGGGAACATAATATTATCAGAAATAATTCTATAGTACAGCTAGAAATGTATTTATCACAATTAATAATGATATTATTAGTTATTCTAATATCATGCGATATTTTTCAATGTTGTTGCAGAAATCGTCGAGAGAAAAAAGGTATCAATATTAAAATTAATTATATTCACTACAACATTGTGTAATCCTACTGCCGCTAACATTAACAACACTAGTACAAGTAAGAATTGAATTATTACAGTTATGTACCTCCTACCTTGTTCTTTGGCGGTATCTGAGGCAGCAGTTGACCCTGGCAGCAGCTGCAGCAGCAGCAGCACTGCAGCAGTCACCACCTGTACAGCACCACCTGCGTCCTGCACTACCTTCATTCTCAGCGCAAATAACAGGCTCGAATATTTCCGTGTCGTGCTTCAGTAACTTTAGTCAGTTGGTCGAAATATAGTTTAGTATTTTCCAATAGAGAGATAACAGTAAATTCTACGATGTATGAATGTAAAAAATTGCTGTTGCTTAGGTAGATCACAAACTTTCAAGTCAGGAGAAGCGAATTTCTGCGTTCATGTCAGAGACATTTGAGGCATAGTCATGACAGTCTGGCTGACACCTCAGGCTCAACTATCCACTGAACATTCGATGTACAAGCCTGCTCGCAAATTATCGATTTAAAAAAAATTAAATCCCTTTTCAAATCGTAAGAATATAGTATAGCTCAAGAAATGAACATTAATATCAGATTGAAAAGAAAGATTGAAGCTGTATCTTATAGAGTGACTGTTTTTTCTGAATCATTCTATTAATGGAATAAAACCGTTCTGATTTGCCAAAATAACAGAACTGAAAGTAAAATAATTACTTTATTCGACGCATCAATAAATCTCATAAGCCGATTCATCACCCACAAGTTCACAAAAGAGGGCGGAATGTCGTCCTGCAGTTTATTATGGTTGACTGCTAGAGTCATCATACTTTAATCTCAAAAGCATTTGTGGGAATTTATGAAAAGTTTAAGCGTGATTGGATCATTGATTATTCAATGTGAAATATATATTACGGAAGAAAAGCTATGTAAAGGAACTGAAAAAGCTACGAGTCCTGTGTAGGTTCAGAACTTAGCAAGAAACACAAGTCTTACATACAATTCAAGTTATGTAGAAAAAATTAATGGAACGAGTTGCCGTTTTCTATGACTAGTTCATTGCTACAGTGCTTCCCTCTCTTGAAATTTCAGTGAGTCGTTCAACGAATTATTGAATTACATATCTTGAATGCATTTCTACTGAATAATATAATATATTGGGTAAATAACGTTTATTTTGGCTAATACTCTGCATGACTTTCAATAGTCTTTGAAAACATGAAGCTTCATAGATGTTGAAATTAGTGAAAGTTATCTGTTTTGAAGTAGAAAGTACACAAAATGATCATTTATTTATCAAAATTATGTTCGATAGTGATATACCCTTGATTAGGTGCTTCAAATGTCTCTTTTATTTAAAAACAACAGACGACTTTTTGGCTTTTGGCTTGCGTCACTGAACTATGATACTCGCGTGCTCCTCAACCTGTGTCTTGCGTTTTGTTGCAGCAGCGAGTGTTACAGTTGTATGAAATTGTGAAAATGGTGTTTCCAATACGTGTAAGACAATAGTCCATCTTTAGCTTGCTGTCCCAGTAGAAAAGTTGCATCATGTAACAAAGTGCTAGTGCACTTTCTATTATAGGCAGAGAACACAGCGTTCGATATTTCTTAATTCAAGAAACTAGGGTCGTACATACTATGACAAAGTGAAAAATGTCTCTTAAGAATGCCTGGGATTGAATCATTTTACTGCAACGGGTGCACAGAATTATTCGAGAGATTTTGAAACACAAGTTTGGAAAAAGAGCTTGAAATGCTATAATTTTATGAGGGAAAGAAAGCATTGACAGAGGTGAGAAGGCAAGGTATTTTTAGGAACATTTGAATGCTTCATATGTCGGAAACTTGGCACTGGACATACACAAAGACCACTGATGTAAGTGAAAGAATTTATACCACTGTATCGTGTGTGTAAAATCAAGAAGAACCGGAAAGGGATGTAGTCAGTTGACTTTGTTACTCTTTTATAAATGCGTGATTGCACATCAGTTCCATTGTAAGTGTTCTGGATTGCTTTGACCATAGTCTTATTATGATACATAAAGCCGTTCTTTCACACACGCCCTCGCAGTTCAGAGGAATGATATTCAAGTTCTGAAATAAATATTCACATCAAACGACTAAATAAATTTGATGTTCATGCATTTTATATAAAAAATGAAATTCAATTTAACTGTATAATTTTTATAAAATTTGCGTATCAGGTACCTCAAACAAATCTCACTGATTTTCATTTTAATTCATTTTTCATATTGCCAGTCAAAATAAAAATGTAAAGAATGCGTTTTTGCGTCACTTCCCTAGTTCAAGTAAAATAGCTATTTACCATACCACGACACAACTAAAAATGAAAAGGAGGTTTGAATTATCGCATGAGTAAATTTCATACTTGCCTGGGCCTGTGTTTGACAACCACAAGAAAAGTGTACAACAAAGCTACTCAAAACCTGTCTGGAAAATGATGTCGCCATAAAATTAATCGTTAAAACATATTTTTTCGAAAAGAGCGATGAGCACAGCCAAAAGTTTCGATGAGCATCACAATGAGGTCTACGATCAACAAGGTGAACAGAAAGCGTACTCTAGTCACGGTCTACGCATCGGCAAAGGTGAGTATCGAAATCTTCGCAACGTGGTGGCGTTGCTGCCCGGAGGGAGGAGCGAAACACTTTCACGAACACGTGTGCCCAGGCCCGCGGCTACAGGGCAAGTGAGACAACATTGGATGCTGAGGACATCCTGCAGCGGCAGCCTTTGACGGCGGCCCTCAACTCCGACGCCTAGCTAGTCAACAGATGCTCAGGCAAACCTCTGCACTAATTCTGTACTCGCTTTCCTGAATGTCTGGCCTAGCAACTGAGGAAATTAGGGCTCTGTACGTTAGTTTGTTGTTCGCAAAGCTGCTGAGTTACAAAGCACGTTTTAAAAAACACTGCGATAGTTGTGACCTTAATACAGAATTTAGTATTGTATTAGATTACAGCAATTTAAATCGTCGTAAGATTGTGGCGAGTTCAGACTCACACAGTAAACGGCATACATTATACATTGAACTTAAAGGTATAGGTCCAATGATGACTTTCTGTGAATGTTTTAGCTGTGTTTAGTAGCACATCTGTGAGGACGAGACGATGTTAATTTAGTTAATTTAATGTCTTGGCAGTGTTCGTATCATATTGTAATAAAAATTAAGATCTTGAATGCCCTTAAAATTCCATCACAGACGTAGTTCCCCACACCAAAAGGGAACTGGAACCACCAAGAGTCACAGAGTAAGAAAATCACATACTGTACGTATCAATTGACTATTCTTCCAGCAATGACCATCGAGAACAAGATTTTTCAAAATGCAGGGTACTTAAATACTAAAGAATTTTCATCCCTGCCAATTTACCTACAGCTCAGTTAGATTTCTGCGTACAATAAATTTATGTCCTGTACACTAACTAGGAAGTATATTCAAATCTAACATACAAGAGATTATTAATGTTCGTGCTTTCAATCTACTTGTTAATATGTGTTTATTGAATACTGTAATACAATATATTTTGTATACATATAATATGTTTTTATAGGTATAACATATGAAAGCAAAGAAAATTTTTCAATGTAACTGTAGAAATTAGTCCAGATTATCATGCGCAATTAACTTCAAAGTAAAGTACATCATGGCACTGGAATGGCGTTGCAGATTACAAGGGTAACGCAGGTCTACATAGCAAAGAGTAAGAAATGGAATGAGGCAATAGGAACGAGCCGTTTGGCCCATTCTTGGGTCGATACCCAAGTCCCATGCTGTAATTCTAGTCACTGATGGTCAAGCACAAACAGAACACAGCGGTAGCGGGTTCAGAAAATGAATAAAATTAGGGAATATATAGATTATGTGAGTATAGAGAGTGATACATTCATAACTTGATTTTGAATATCAGGTATTTATCATAGGGCTTAGTTACTTAAATCTCAGGAGTACTCTCCGTAGACTAATTAAAAATTTTTCCGATCACAGTTACATCCGTTTTCATTTGATCGGAATTTATTAGGAGACAACAAATTGTAAGTAGTGTAAAAATTGAATCAAAAAGCTTATACGAGGCATTTATTGTAAGTGAGTACTGTTTTTTAATATGGTGCTGCCACCGCCGGTCTGCGCACATGCGATAAGTAGCTGGCCACAGATACCAGTATAAAAGCCTTTTAAAGTGCTTCAAACCAATCAAAAATGCTGCAATTTCAAAATACACGTTAATAAATGCAATCATCTGGAAAAAAACAAAATATTGGTCTGCCGATTATATAAGTTAATGGAGAAGATGCTATGACAGCAGCAATGGTAAGAAATTAGGTTAGAGTAATTAAACACGACCGTACAAACATACACGGTGGGAAGCAAAGTTGATGAAAAAGTTGAAAATAGACGTTATACGATTTCATCTTTACCTAACGAGTTTCTCAAGATTCAACAGTCTTCTACACGAAATTGTGACAGAACGCTCACAGAATCTGAAGTTGTTGTCTCACCGGGATTCTAATAGTTGGCAGCTGATTCCTTTGAGAATGGAATAGAATAGAATAGAATGAGGCTATAGGAACGAACCTTCTGGCCCATTCTTGGGTCGGATAATTACTTTGATAATTATTCGGTTGTTTTACCCAAGTCCCATGCCGTAATTCTAGCCGCGTCAACCATGTCAGCAGCGGGATTCGAACCCGGGTCTTTCCGCTCGCAAGCAGACTCGCTCACCAGTCGACCAAGCTGGTGATCCAGTCGACCAAGCTGGTGATACGAAATCAGACGTTGGTCATACGAAAAGACAAGTACCTAATGTAGACATAAATGCTATGAAAAACTGTTCATTTTCATCAAAAATATAATTATTTACAAGCACACATAGTTGAGTATGTGTTTATCAAGATTGGATCACCTTTATGACACCCTCATGTCTAGATCACGAGTTCTAAATTAAGAAATCAGAGTTACTTAAATTCCATGAGCAGTTTCCTAGACTAATAGGAAACCTTATCCCAATCCTGTAGTTGTACGTGGGAGATTTAACCGTGTGAGTTGATGTGTTTTTAGGTGAAATGAACTTTACCTAAACTCATTAATAGGACTTATGTAGTGTACGAATTACATTAAGTATCTTGAGGATTATGTATTTTGCTAAATTGAATCACTTGCAATTTTATATTGACAAGTTCTCATGTATCAGAAGTCAGAGTTATTTGAATATCAGGAGTACTTTCCGTAGACTAATATATTGTTTTTCATACTATAACTGAACACATTTTACTTATTGGTTCTGGCATTGGAGAAATGTAAAAATTGTTGCGACTTACGTATTAATGCTTGACAGCTAGAATATGCAATAAACTTAAACGAAAATTCATCGTTAGCAAAAAGATTTTTCACAGTCATTTCAACTCGTAGAGCATTTCTTGCTGAATGCTGCCTGAAGAGTACACGTCATGAGCATTTAACAAAGAACAATTACCAACTGTAGGTAAATTTTAAGAATTATATATTTACATTTTTTCAACTTTACTTGCAAAAGGGAGGTAGACTTCTTTCTTTGGATAAATACATAGATTGCCAATACAATCACTATTCCTTCACGAGAGGGAAACTAGCTTGATTCACTCAGATAGATACAGAGGTAAATAGATTTGACCCAACCCAAACTGTCTCCTGAAGTGAAAACAAGAACATGAACTAGAAAAAATGTCCTGTTTTACTATATTTACCCCATAATCTGACTTTATTGAGCATGGAGGCCTCATGAAGTTCAGCATAAACATTGTAAGAGATCATACGTTCATGCTAAGCAAACTAACATGAAACTAAAATTCCTAACACAAACTTTACCGTAGGAATATCGCGAAATTAGCAGCTCACGAGTTTTTTTCTATTTTATAAATCTCTGAATTATGAAAACTGCACCTATTCGTTAGTGTGATAATTTTTAACTGTTATTAACTCAAATCTTACCTTCTTTTACAAGATTGAATTTCAGTCTAAATTTTTGACCGATAGCTTTAAATTTACAAAATAGCGCACAACATTTTGAATACGCACATATACACTCACCATCGCTTACTCCTTTTTGCTGCAGTGAGATTTTCCCTCAGCTCTACAGTACTGCCTTGCCTAACACTTACACGCTGTCAAATATTTGCCTTGCATTTGGACTCATCTCTCTCATCACGTGCAGAAAAACACTTTTGAGTATCTGAAATACTGTGTCTTATTGCCTACTAAAAGCAGAACAGACCTTCAGAACCAAAACTGATTGAGTATGTCAATGATGTTTATAGTTTTGTGACACGATGTTTCTGAGCTTGCATGCTTCAATCACATTAACAAATAAAACTCTGAAATTTCAAGCTTCAGTGTAAGCAAATTTCTAGTCTTACATCAAGTATTCTGAAAATGAGGGAATGAGTGCTGATGTTTTTACGTGGTACCTCAAGTACTGCTGCTGGACCCTCTTGCTACTGCCAACCGTAAGCTATAGTTCAAATTATGACGATCAAATTTCAAATTTTTCTGAATTTATTACCTGTACAGTTAAAAGAAGTTATGTTTATACTAAAAATCTTTAAATGCTACATATTGTAGAGATGTGAAAGCAGGGATGATGTTCAAAAACAGAATGTCAGTGTTTCATACAACCCAGTTATTAAGAATTATTTGAGAAAAGTTGAAACTATTTAAAAGTAGTCAGACCTTGTAAATTAAAGATGAATGGCAATATACATATATAAAAATATTAAATATCAGAGTGAAAATTCGTTAGCCTATTTGTATACGACCAGAATGCCGAGGAATTAAATAGAATTACTGTAGTATTTAATATGACCTCCAGCACCCAGGTTTCCAAACAGGGCTTCCTCAGGACTGTATCACGCTAGCTGCTTCTGAGTGTAAACATCTTAGGTATCAATGATTGGAACTTACGTAATTTTCGGGCTAATAAAACTGAAATGAAAAATTAAATGAATGAAATTTTACTATTGGGATTTAATTTTGAAATTTAACTGCCCAAGATTTTGAAAACATTATTAATTTTTTGATCTTCATTCCATTTGTTACTTTACTGGTAATATTCGTAAATTAGTTGGCCGCAAAATAAGCTCACTGTTAGCATCAGTGTACTTGATGGATATTGCAAGATTAATGCACATTGAATAAAAGTACATCATGGGGATGCTGTATAACTTTTAATAATGGAAACGTGAAGCTGTTCGTATATGATTTATTAGATGAGCTTAGAGGTACTAGCAAAAATATGAACTTAGAAGCGACGAAATATTTCTGATGATAAAAACATCAGAACTGATAAGTAATTTTATGAAACTGACCTTGAAATCAGTGTATCATATTTTGAGCAAGTAAGAAAAATATTCACGAAAACTCCTGCTTCTGGGCTCAACGTTGAAGAAGAAATGGTGGTAGCGAGACACGAAGTTTTGAGAAGACGAGGTCGACTTTAGGAACTCGAGACAACATTATTATAATGATAATTGTTATTATACACTGGAGCATAAATGATGCCTTTGTATTGCCAAAAAGTTGCTTAATTTCAAGCAGACGGAGAAGTTAGAATTTTCAGGGTCTTCATCTGTCTGTCTGTCTGTCGTGAGTATTTGCATTAAAAATTTGTTTCATTTTTGTTGAAAATTAAAGTAGAAGATGGATTCTAAACTTTACATATCCTCTTCTGAAGCAATCAATTTGTTTTCAATGCATTAAAACTCTTGACATAAGCTATACTGCAATAAATTTCCATGGCATGCGGAGTAACAGCTCCTGATAGACTTGTTTAACGAGTACGTTTAAAAACATTGCATGCATTACATGCACATCTAATTTATACATGACATATAGGGTGTTTTGATCACATAAGTCTCACACGTCTGCTAGATGTGTGCTGTCTACCTGATTCTTCAAGTCCAGAGAGCTTGAAGAAAATACAAACGGAGCAAGTGAGATGAGAGTTCTACTGTCACCGTTCCAGTGCATACAATTCCACATCAAAATTCTTGTTTTTTTACACGCCACTTAAAAATTTTGCCCAACGATTTTGTACACAAATAGGAAATAGGTTTTCACGGAAGTACTTTCGGTAACGTACAAGAGACAATGAAATTTGTATACATCCAATTATCTTCGTAAATAAACTATATATGTTACTTTCTCTATCTTGAGATGCAGTGTTAACGGAGGAAGGTTAAGTGGTGAAGCAAAAAATTAAACCTCATGTCAGTGCCTGGAAGTTGTTCTCACATTAAATGCCGTTGACTTTTTGATAATTACCAAATTAATAATGTTTGCAGTTTGTAATAGGAAAAAACATTCTGTATGAGAGTAAACTGCGTTAATCTTTATTCTAGTAATAGTTACGAATGATATATGTATACTACAAAATTTAAAAGTACCTTTTTGGTCCGAGTTTGTACATCATAGAAAGCAGGAGTTTCATAATATGAGTGTTATGCGAAAAATTCAAATTATTGTTACTAAAAACACGATTAATTTTTGGAGCTGAAAATAATTCAACGAACATTTTGTGATATTGTAAGTCTGGACGAGTAAGCTGGGTTAATTGTATATAGCAACGGACGGTGCTTCCACTGTAAGTAATTATGTTACATCGAGCTTGCAAAACTGTTATGAAACCGAGAATTGTCTCGCTCATTCTCAAAATATTAGTGCTGTGACAATAATTCCGTGGTTAATTTCAGGTCGACGTAGTTTACAAACCTGCACACAGATGTTGGTGAATATGAACGTATGCACTGACACGACACTGATCGGTGTTAATTATCAAAATCCTTGAAAAAATATACCGATTTTCAATGATCTGTTGTTTAACGTCATGAGATTCTAGAACACCTTGAAGCAGGTTCCAAGTGATGTGTTGTGAGCTGTGTTTGGGTGAGACTGGGTGAACTACAAAACGCATTACCACATTTTTTATTTCCCTTTGTAATTAAAACGTTTAAATTATTAGATACAAATGTTAAAATGGGAAAATTTGAGACACATAAAAAGGCTAATATTTTCACTTTAATGAAAGAATGATATGTCAAAAAGGCAAAGACATACAGTGTCATGCAAAAGTATTAGATGCATTGCATTTGTTTGTGTATCGTTCACAATACTTTTTATTTTTGCGTGAAAATTAACTAAGATGGTCCAGAAGTACTTGTTAAAGGAAATTTTTTGAAAAATATTAGAAAAATATTTCATTTTCACGAATACAATAATAATACAAGGAAAAGTATTGAATACGCATTATTATTTTTATTTACTGGAAAATATCTTGCATTTTTGCAGAAAATTAAATTGTTCCAATAATGTGCCGTGTTATTTTGATCAATCAATGAAATTTAAGACACTTTGTGAGGCAGTTACTTGGTCTAATGGTTCTTATGATTGTTATTCTGCAGTTGCCATTGAGTAAGATGGGTAAAACTAAAGAGTTGTCGGAGGACATGCGCAGTTAGGTCGTTGAGCATCATAAAAGAAAAAAAGACTATCATAAAATATCTTAAGATCATATTCTACCTTTGAACCAATAGGAAACAAATTAAACAGTAACAGAAATTGAATTTAGTATAAACAGGCAGAAAAATGACAGCTCAAGAAAAATTGACAAAGTGATATCAAAGTTGATTACTCGTAAAGTGATGAAAAATCCCTCCATTACTAGCATGGAAATTCAAAATGTTTTTAAAGAATCCTGAAACGAAGTAAGCATAGGACAATTAGTAGAGCATTAAATCAATCTGGCCTGCTTTCCAGATCTCAAAAGGAAGTTCCTGTACTGAAGCACAAATATTTCGAAGCTTGCTTGAAATTCGTTCAAAATTACGGAAACAAGCCTCGAGAATTTTGAGACAAAGTTGTATGATCAGATGATGCAAAACATGTTTTTGGGAAGAGTACGACAGCGCACGTTTGGAGGAATAAAGGAAGATTTACCACTCCTCAAAATATCATACGAACTGTAAAGTTCTGAGGGGGTAGCAGTATGGTATGGGGATGTTCTTGAAAAATGAATGACACAGAAAAGTTGGAAATAATCAAGGGGAGAATGAATGGTAGAACGTATCGTGATATTCTTCAATGGAATCTCCAAAAATCAGCAACTTCACTAGGGCTTCCCCAGGGTTTCTGTTTCAACAGGATAACGATTCAAAGGACACTGGAAAGGCAACTCAAAAATGGTTTAAATTGAATGAAATTACAGTCATAAAACGGAGAGTCAGTCACTTGACCTCAATGCTATTGAAAATTTGTGGAGAACTTTGAAGATGAAAGTTCGTAAAAAATCCACAAAATATCTATCAGTTAAAAGAGTTCTGCGAAGAA
>VCRD01001714.1:64161-118549 GCA_006783055.1 Trinorchestia longiramus | reverse complement strand
CACACAGCACACCACTTCACACAGCACACCACTTCACACAGCACACCACTTCACACAGCACACCACTTCACACAGCACACCACTTCACACAAGGTCCTCAACACATTGATTGTGTCGTGGCCCAGCACAACTTTAGCTCCACATGAACACAAATATTTGAGAGCCGAATTTAGCAAGATCCACGGAAATGTGCCATCAGCCCTCGAAATGCTCCATCACCAACACAAATACGCTATAATCGATGGAAATGTACCATCACAGAAGAAATCGTACCATAACCGATGGAAATGTACCGAAGTTGATGGAATTGTACTGTAACGGACGAAATTGTACTATAATCGACGAATATCATCGTCATTTCCCTCGTGAAGTCAGATTGTTCCTACGAGACGTTGGTTATTTTTAAACTTCTGTAACAGGAAAAAAGCATCAATGGTTTGCCAAGGACATCCCACGGGCTACATGTTTTTAATCTGACTTCTCTAATTTCAAATTAAGTAACTCAGAGCAGTTGCTTTGTGGGAATTGAACCTAAGTGACTCGACTGTTTCTTAATTCATTTTCATCTCCAAAGATAAAAACTTTTCGTTCAGAAGGAATATTTTAGTTAACTATTTGGTATCAAAATCTTAAAAAGAGAAAGGTTTTAGATTATGTGGAACTTGAGTAAAAAAATAATTTTTTTTCTCGCCCACTGCAAGAGAATGAGCTCAATGTACACCATGGAAAATTTTTGTCGCAAAGTTAGTTGAACATCATTGGATATAAGAAAAAGAAACTGTAACTTCTGGTGTGTCACTGAGCTGCTGCAGAAAATTACTATATTTTTAGTTCTACTGTTATCATGTGATATACTATCATCATGTTGCGTTACTGTTATTACGTACTTTACAGTTATGATGAGCTTACTGTATTATGTACTTCACGGTTATTATGTTTTACTGTTATTACGTGATTTACTGTTATAATGGTTTTTACTGCTCTAATAGGCTGTACTGTTATTATGTCTTCTACTGTTTTTATGTGTTTACAATCATCAGAATTGACGCCTCGTCAAACTTCACAGAGTTCGTAATTATCTCTGATGAAAGAAGATGCAAACTTGAGTCAGGGAAGAGTCTGAACATGTACTGCTTCTTACTAAGAAATGGATTTTGCTGCAGTATTCTTCAAGGAAAAATGGATCTCATTTGATATTTGAGAGATAATTAGCTTTTCTCGAATGAACTGTAAGATTTGTAAATTTGTACAAATTCTTTGCAAAATCCATTTTCAGATTGAGTGTCAGTTTGACTTTGCTTCTCATTAACTTTCGGAATGTAACCTAAAAATTAAAGACTTGAAAATAATTCATGTTGCGTACGCATTCTTGGTTGTAATGTGACTCTTATGGAGTAAAAGTTTCATTACCAGACAAAATTTGTCTGTTATCTTAGTGTTTTCGTTCAGTAGAAAGCCTACAGTTTTGATCTCCATCTGACCGGATATACGTAAGTTCTCTATGAACACTGCTTAATTATAGGCATTTCCTAACTCAAGAATTAAGCCTTCAGACGTGCCGTGTGCTTGTTACATTTTAAATTTTTAGCTCACGTAAAAGCTTGTAACTGAGGACAAAATGGCGATAAATTAACGAAATAAATGGTCCAGATGAATCAAAATTTTTCCCTCTAACGCTGTCATCCCCACAGTGATTTTCATTGAAACTTTTGTTGTGAATCCCACAATTGCTTGGATCCTAAAAGTAAATTTCAGTTGCAAACGCGAAAACAGCAAAAACTTTTACCATTTCTAGTGGAGTTCATGAGCACTTTCGCTTGACATCGCTTTATGGTGCCAGTATTTCGGCGGGGCGTTTTATGATGCTCTTACGAGGCACTTTTTCAAATTTCGAAACAACTCTTTCATGTCGAGCTGGTTTTCTTCACAGCACAAATGTTTAGAGTCAGAGAAGTCGTTGTCTGTTGTTTAGTTGCCCAAACGAGTTCAATGCTGAAGAAAGCTAACTACGAGACCAAATACTGAAGAAAGTTAACTATGAAACCATATGCTGAAGAAAGTTAACTGAGAGAACGTGTAATGAAGAAAGTTTACGGTGAGACCTTATGCTGAAGAAAGTTTACTCTGAGACCGTGTAATGAAGAAAGTTAACTGTGAGACCGTAAAAGGTTTTTGATTTCTATGTTTTAAAAGAATGTTTGCAGGTAGCCATAGCTGGGGGCTCACTCAAGTTCAGAACATTCCAGCATGCGAAATTAATTAACATGTAAATAAACAAACAAGTTTTGAATACGTACAAGCGATTGTAGAAACATCTTGAAAAGAAAGTGATCTCTACTATTCACGATTGTGTTCTCCATACACAACACATCCATGTTGGAGGAGGACTCTTGAAGGCTTGAAGAAACAGCTCTACTCTCAAATAGATTTCAAAAGACCTGAAATTCCACATGAGGTTTCCCTCACGGCCACGAAAATACAAGAGAATTTCACGAGAAATATTTTACAGGTGCGAAGTCTGAATGGGTAAGAAATTTTCCTCCAACACATCTATTGTCATTTGGAAGTTCATTTCTACTTCAAAATATGTATTTTACTGAACATTTAAAATTTTAATGTTTAGAAAACGTATTCGTAAGGGTATTTGTTTTATTAAGAGTATGTGTATTATTAAGAGTATGTGTATTTTTATGGGTATGTGTATTATTAGGAGTATGTGTATTATTGAGTGTGCGTGTATTATTAAGTGTACATGTATTATTAAGGGTACGTGTATTAACTGTATACGTGTTTTACCAATATTAATATTTTACTATGTACGAACTCTCTTTACAGCATAGATAATTTTTTAGAAATTATTGCGTAACAAACAAGGCTATACAACCATCAATTTGTGCATCACTAAACGATTATAGATTACTAGACCGTTCCCGTGGAAGTTCCACGGTTTAGATTTTACCGATTTGAAATTATTATGAAGATGAATGCACTACAGATGCATTCATCGACGAACTATTGTGCTTTGCATAAATATTTTTCATTAATATATCCAGAACTTCCATTATGTATGTTATCTAGCAATAATATAGCCCAGATAGCGTTGAAATTCCTGAATTTAAGAGTGATATAACTCAGGATCTATAAAATAAAAAACATTTATTCAGTTTTACCCGTGGTATTATCAGAATCTGAATATTTTCCATGAATGTATACAGAGCTTCCATTTCTATTTATCTACCGATAACATGGACGTGTATGAGAAGAATCCTAATAATGGATAATATGGCGTATTTTATAGTGATCCGGCGCTTTTGGTATCCACAATACAATGCTCATACTACATGTATACCAGTTCTGATTTCAGTTCAATAATTTTTCTTCAGTAATAGATAGGAAGTAATGGGACGGACACACACAGATACAGAGAGAGAGAGAAAGAGAGAGGGAGAGAGATGAAGATACATAGTTGATTATATACGTAGACTAGTAGACCAGCTCAAGAAAGAATTCCCGTATTTTTAATATATTTTTTTCTTTCACTTGCCAGTCGCTTTTCCGATGGAGTCTTCATATTGAAGGGGACAAAGGCTAATAACAAAAAATAATAACTTATTTTATAGTAATCATGCGCCTTTGGTATCCACAATACAATGCATATAATACATGTATACCCGTTCCTTTGAGCAGTCAGTAATCAACCAATATGTTGAAACATTTTATTTCAATACCTTATTGAAAGAAACTTAATGGAGTGATTCTCGATTCTTGTGAATGCTCATCGAGGTTTCAATTTTAGTTATCAACATCAATAATCTGCTGTCATTCCCTTCGTTGTTTTGTAAATTTCTGTTGGTGTAATTTTCGTTAGAGCTGTGAATTATTCAGAATATTTCAGAGTTCTACCAGAATTTCATAATACGAGTATTTTAGAGTTCTCGTATAATCTCATTAAACAAGTATTTTAGAAATATCCTACAATATCATCATACGAGTATTTTACAGTCCTCCCACAATATCATCATACGAGTATTTTAGAGTGTTCCCACAATATCATCATAGGAGTATTTTGGTCCTCCTGCAATTTGATCGTACGAGTATTTGAAGGCTTTAGAGCTTGGTCATACAGTCTATTTTCACGTCGAGTAATAGAAGGCCAAAAAATAAAAAGAGATTCACGAGATCTTTCTGGACACTGCCCAAGAACTTCAGCGAGATAAAGAGAAGACTAAACCGTGGAAAAATGGAAAAAAAGAGGAGATTGATGGAGTTTCTGACCCCCTGTCATGGTTTGGGAACTTGATAAAAGTTACGATCAGAAAAGTAAGAAGAACTCTGGAGTAGAACTTTTTCATTCTAAAAAGAGAGTGTGAAAACAACAGTCATCACTATAGAAGTGCTCACTTTTGAATCAATCAAAGCGCTGTGAAGAATAAATATTTTGAAAATAAAAATCTCATAGCAATGCAATTGTCAGTCTTTGAGTTGATGCATCGAAGCTCGAAAATTCAACTTGAAATCAGCTGCTTAAAATGATGTTAACTTTTATCCAGGTGGATAATAAGTAGTTTAATAGTATAAAATAAATTAAAATAAGGAATACTTGTATGATATCTTGAAGTCCGCTCTCATGCAGAGAAAAATGATTGATTTCTGTACGTGTGTGAATGGAGACACCTGAAGTGATGTTTATTTAGTTTTTTTACAGTTATCATCCAGACTATTAACTTTGAGTTTAATTACTTCTTAATTGTGTTAGGAAATTGTTTTGTGATTATCAGTGTTAGAGTTCATTTCAGTACGAAGAACTGTTAAAAAAATTAAGAATTATGTACGTGTTTCTATTATACAATACGAGACGGTGCTCCACGTTCCACAACAAAAATGGACAATAATTACATCTCCCTAAAATCCTGATATAAAAAAGAAAAAAGCTACTGCGCTTGCTAAGACATTTTAGCATTCCTGTCAGTTAGATGATAGCAAGATCTATACTTTTATGCTCACAAAACGCTCAAAAATGACCGCTATTTATTTTCAACAAGAAGAAAAGCCACTTACTGTAAGTTTGCAAGGACGGCTTGAGGCGCTAGACCAGTTCTCTCGCTTTTGCCTGAGGGAATGTTGATGTAGATCCATAATGCACAGCTCAAGTAAATTGTTGCTGAAGGGCTTCAAAAGGGAAGCAAATTCTAGACTAATGCACCTACAAGTTTCTAAAGAGCTCTTTCCTCCAGGCTTTGCTGATGAAAAGACCTTGCTCGAAATCTTGCTGATAAATTCTGCTGATTGTAAAGAGTCATGACTTGTGATCTAAGTACGACGAGTTCCTTGTTGTATTTTATGAAGAGTTCCAGTTGCATGCACCGAATATATGTAAGGAAAGAGTTATACTTCAGATTTTTATGGTCAGCTGGATGGCATTAGTTTATTAGAGAGATTTAATGGTACGGATGACATTTACTTAATGGAGAGGTTTGATGGGATGGATGATATTTATTTAATGGAGAGGTTTGATGGGATGGATCATATTATTCTAAAGAAGAGGTTTGATGCGATGACATTATTTTAATGGAGAGGTTTGATGGGACTGATAATATTATTCTAAAGAAGAGGTTTAATGGGATGACATTATTTTATTGGAGAGGTTTGATGGAATGACATTAGTTTAATGGAGAGGTTTGATGGAATGAATGGTAATGGAGGGCTTTGATGGAATGGATGGCATTAATTTAATGAGAAGCTTTGGCAGAATGAATGATAATCAAGCAGTTTGATGAGATGGATGCTATTAATTTAATGGAATGGTTTGATGAAATGGATGGCATTAGTTTTGATGTGATGGATGACAATGGAACTCTACTACTTTATTAGCAGTGCGAACTGTGTCTACTTTTTCTGTTCTATGAACACTGCGTGCAACAGTAACTGTACTTTTTAAACCATGAAAAATGTGTTTTTGCTGAAAGTAACTTACAGTTTCTCACAGATATTTATTTGAAATATGAAGCGAACGAAACCTTTAAATATTAGCCATGTTAGAAAAATAACAGTTTTATTCAATCTACAATTGTTTGACACACAAATGAAATGAATAAAATTAATATATAAAGAGGAAGCTACAAGAGTATTTTTTATTTAAATAATTCAAGTAATTCTACTTAGTTTTAAACCAATTCTAAAATCGCTACCTCTGTGTTCACATATTAAATACTTTTCTGCTCACCATGCAAACAAATTTCTATATTACTGTTCTCATTCTTACATATTCAGTTGCAGCAATTTCTGATTTGGAACACCAAATAACTCTGAAAATACAATTCCTTTCTCTCATACTAATAAAGCACACATGTTCTGCTTGATACAATAAATTCCGTCAAATATCCGCTCTCAAAATCTCCCTTTAGAGATTTTGAAATTTCTCAAATTGATTTTGAAATTTCTCAAAATCTCCCTTTCTTCATAAATTTCATGCCAGTTAGCGGAGTTGTCCTCAAAATCAAATTGTGATTTTCAAACAGCTCTGCTGAACTTAAACTGTCCTTTTTTTAAGAGATAGTTGTCACTAATATCCGCTTGTTGTTTGCTTTAAATATTCTGTACACGTTTTGGCTTAAGAACCTTGTTTTATGTACGTACTATGTTCATTATGCGTTTATGCAACATTAATTTTTTCAAAAATTGATAGGTAATGAACTTTTTTGAACTATGTGCTCTGAACTTCATTAATTTTTTCCGAAATTTGTGCATCGTGAATTTTGTTTAAAATTTGTGAATCAAATAATTTTTTCCTAAACTTGTGCTTCATGAATTTTTCTGAAATTTGAGCGTCATAAATTTCTACTATAAATTAAAGAAATCTAAGTACAGGAAAGAAATCTAAGCCAACAAAAATGCTAAATATATTCAAAAAAATGTTTGATTGAAACGCGACAAGATATTTCAATTGAAGGAGTCGAAACTCGACAATACATGCGTGAATTTCATAGTATTTATGACAAGTGACAGTTGCTCTCAAATAAAACTAGTATTTTTGAGCGTTATTAGAGAGCCACCTTGAATACTTCAAACAAAGTTATATTGTCAACAAAACTTTTCTTTTTAAATTAATTTAATTTGCTGTCATAACTTAAGATAACTTCGTAATTAATTTCAACGAATTTAACTCGCCAATTTTCTTCTGATGGAAAATTGGATGTTAATTGATTTATTTTATTTTCCTGAAGCCTGCAATGATAGGGAAATCCATGTTTTGTCAAAAATATAATTTGAAAACGAACATAAGTATACATGTATACTACTGCAGTCTGTATTTGTTTCTTAATTCCATGTCTTATACTTTTCCAGAATACGTTCTCTGCACGTCTTTGCTTATTATCCTCTAGTAAAAGAACAAATCATTGTGCTCTTTTAAAGTTTATGTTGTTTCTTGTCCTTCGTCAAACACATAAATCTTTTCTAAAGTTCTTGCATTCTCACAACGCACCTTCACTTTATTTTCCAAGCTTATAAATCTGGTGCCGAACTTCTTTCTTTTATACAAAGCGAGGTATAGGATGCTCATATGGTCTGACTTATGTGATATATACAAACATTGGAACACACTTCATTGCCTCTTTTGAACTCAGAATAAAATTCCTTGGATTGGGATTTTGACAATGTGGTTTTCACAAGTAAACATGTCAGGAACATGAGTGACACTTGCCTAGAGTTTCAAAAATAGAAGGTAACAAGTTGGACAGCATTTTCCTGTTGCTCTGATGTAAATATTTCTGGAGCATTAAATATAGCAATGAGGTCTCTGTGTCGCAGTCGGACATAATATACGGCATGTATGTATACTGGCATTGCCATGCGAGAAGTTCCCTTTGACAGCTGCTGTCAGCAGCTCCTTCAATAAAGCAGCTGTTGTCAAGAGTTCGAATTGGACTTTGAAATTGGGAAAGATTTGCCGTGCAAAAAAATAGTTGAAACACTGATGCATTCACTAGAAGTATAAGAACAAAAGCAACCGTTTGCAACGATAACATTTTATTGCCTAGAATTTAGAACAAAAGTAGAAAATTGTTTTAAAAAATGAGCGTTTCGACCGTAAAAGTCATTTCCAATATCTGAAAAGACCAAATGGGTTATACGTTATCAGCGAACTAAACACGGAAACATCTACTTACATAATACACAATGTATCTCTATTTCTCTCTATCAGTGTGTGTCCATCCCATTTCTTCCAATCTATTACTGAAGAAAAATTATTGAATTAAAATCAGAATTTAGAGCAGCTAATTCTTCTGACATTTGTTCCACTAATGCCATTAAATATTTTCATTTAATTAATTTTGATGTAGAAGTGAAAAATGTGTTTAATTTCATATAGCCTTATTTTTATCTTTTTTAAGGTGTGAAATTTCTACGGCCATGTTTTCGGTGGATGCGATACGGAATGGAAGTTCTGTATGTCTACACGAAAAATATTCAGGTCCTGGTAGTAAAAGGGATAAACCTGAAAAATGTATTTTATTTCATACATCTCTAATTATATTTTTTTAAACCGGGGAATTTTCACCAGTACTATCTAGGTGATTTTATCGGTAGATAAGATACAGAATTGAAGTTCTGTATACATTCACGAAAAATATTCATTTAAACTAAAAAACTCATCGTAAATCTTTTCTATATTCGTTTTTAAAATAACTTCAAATCAGTCAAATCTAATCAAACCTATAATGTAATTATAGATCGAAAAACCTCGAATTTTATCACTTTTAATCCGTGGAATTTCCGAGAGAACTATAGAGTGTTCAAACAAATAGTACCTATCTATTACAAGCCATTATTATCACCTATATTACCAGTTTCCATTTAGCTCACCAAACAAAAGTCAAGAAAGCCTTCGGACTTTAGATCAAATATTTACGTATATCCAGCTGATAAAACACAACACTCTACGGATTTTACAACAAATATTTAACTATCTAACCTGATATCACAACAGGTCTCATCTTTAATTTGACATTTAACTGATGAATAAGTCTTATATCAAATGTTTAATTTTATTTTGTATGTAAAAATATCATGACTATTTAGAAATTTGATGAATTTTTATGAATATGTAGAGCATGTATCAAGATTTGGTGCGTGTTGGAATAGCTTTACGTTCACAAGTGTTTTCAATAGAGGTGCTAATTATGTTTCGATATAATAGAACTATTAATATGAACATTGGTCAGACATGAACATAATGAATTAAAAGAATAATGAATATTATCTGCCAGACTCCGAAAAATAGGAGAGCTATACCTAGAACATAACTCAATAGGAGAACTTTAATTACAACATTTCGTGTGTACTACTGAAAAAACGTGATAGATTGAAAATAGATTTCTCTGTGTATTAAAATTCCTAATTAATTACAATATTAACCATCAATTTAATGACACTATTCGGATTATCATTTCTCGAAGTTTGATTAATTTATTTTCTTATGGCGTACTTCCAGCAAGCAATGAATCCATTAAAAGAATTATAAACAAAATATTCCAATAATTCATATAAAAGACTAACTATTTACATAATACCTAGTGTATCTCCACCTCTCTCTACCTCCATCGCTCTTTCTATACATATATATCTATCTATGTATGTCCGTCCCATTACTTCCTACCTATTATACTGAAAAAAAATTATTGAATTGAAATCACAACGGGTATACATGTATTATAAACAAAGTTTTGTGGATACTAAAGGCACTGGATTACAATAAAATATGCTATTTTTTCACGTCATTACCCTTCTTCTCCTACACGGCCATGTTATTTCTAAACAAGACACTTAATGGAAGTTCTGCATACATTCATGAAAAATAATCAGGTTCTGATAGTACCACAGGCATTACTAAAATTTGAATTTTATTCTACAGATTCTTAATTTTCTCACTTTTAAAGTGTGCCATTTCTACGGGAACTATCTAGCAAAATAATAAAACAACTAAACCATTTCCTGATCTTGTGCCGATTTTACTATTTACTTCTAACACTTTTATCTTTTCAAATGTTGAATATTTTTTGTAACTTCTACTTAAGAAAATGTAAAAGTTATTGCAGTTTTTTATCCTTTAATTTTAGTAAAATGGTGCATTAAGCTAAACATTAATCTATTTCACTTGATGGTTTGAAAAAAAGACCTGCTGAGGAGAGCTGTGTGTTGGGATCAGCGATGCTCTGGAAACATCCATGATGACGGGAAATTGTGTTAGTTGTTTTTAAAAAGATGCTAATTTATTCTTAACTGAAGGGCAAAACGTTTACTAGGATAAGTGCTGCACGATTGTTGTCAGTTAGCCGAGTTAAAGTTTTTGCCCTGCAGTTATTGTAGATTCTTTTAATTGAGAACAATCTACAATTAAATATCTAGGTGCAGCGTGTACAAGTTTCAAACTTTTCATTTCAATATTCTTAAGAACGTCCACGTGAACTTCAAGTAACAAACCTGCTTTGCTTTGTTGTAATTCAAAAAATATTTTGATCTAAATTTTCATTCTTTAGCCGGATAAATATGAAGATAAACAAATTTGTAATAGTAGATATTACAAGTACTTTCAATAGTGAAAATTAGCACCCGTGTTCCACAATAACTTAGACTAAGAAGATACATATATCCTTACCAGTCGTTCGAGAAAAACGTTCATGTTCCGTTTTGAAAAATATAACATTTATTTCACGATTTAAAATGACAGAAAAGTCGTCTTATTTTGAACAGCCAGAACACAGACAGCAAAATGCAGCCTTGAAATTACCACTGCAATCATTTGTAGTTTTTAATTTCATGTTAGTAATTTTTCCCCATGAGACTTCAAAAAAAAATTAAGAATTCGTTAATGTCTCGTCATTTCAGTTTCATTATTTCCAACATGAAAATAAAATTCAGAAAGAGGCCGTTTTCCAGTTTGTGTACAACAGACTTAGACTTTTGTGTAGACTAGAATAGAATAGAATAAGGCAATAGGAACGAGCCGTTTGGCCCATTCCTGTGTTTATACCCAAGTCCTATGCCAAGTCCCATGCTAAGTCCTATTCCAAGTCCCATGGTTGATACCCAGCCATATCTAGACTTTCTGTATGTGTAGATTAGACTTCTGTTTAAACTATACATCTGTAAAAACTATACTTTTGTGTAGACTAGACTCCCGTGTAAATGAGACTTTCATGCAGACTATTGTGGTGTTCTGCGTTCACTTTATCTTCCAGTAATTCATAACATCTTAGCTTTGTGCTAGAAGCTCATTTTTTCAGTGATCCCAGCTGAACCTTTTACTTACTTCTAGTTGTACCTACTCCTAGTTGTACTTACTCCTAGTTGTACTTACTCCTAGTTGTACCTACTCCTAGTTGTACCTACTCCTAGTTGTACTTACTCCTAGTTGTACCTACTCCTAGTTGTACCTACTCCTAGTTGTACCTACTCCTAGTTGTACTTACTCCTAGTTGTACCTACTCCTAGTTGTACCTACTCCTAGTTGTACTTACTCCTAGTTGTACCTACTCCTAGTTGTACCTACTCCTAGTTGTGCCTACTCCTAGTTGTACCTACACCCAGCTAAACTTATTCCTAGCTGCACCTATACCTAGCTAAACCTATTCCTAGCTGTACCTACTCCTAGCTAAACCTATTCCTAGCTGCACCTACTCCCAGCTAAACCTATTCCTAGCTGCACCTACTCCCAGCTAAACCTATTCCTAGCTGCACCTACTCCCAGCTAAGCATATTCCTCAAACTCTCAACGCAACAACTCCTAGTCAGCCTCTTCTTTTAACCCTTTCACAACCATAATTACACACTGATCCAAATATCACTGATCACCTAAATTACCACTTATCTTTAATAAACTCTACGTAATTTTGCCGTAATTTTGAACAAAACATTTAGAATATGGGACTAAAGGGAATGATTTTTAAAGTTTGTTTGGGACATATTAACCCAACGGTGGCGAAATTGGTAAACTCCCAGCAATATGCTCCCAGCTACACGTCCTAGTCACGTCTCCCAGCCCCTGCAAAAAGCTGCTGGGACTCAATTAAGGTCCACATGTCGGAGATGAGATCCAAATTGTCTCTTGCTGTTCTCATTCGTGACTTCCAGCGCAGCAGCTTGCAGCATTTGCTGCACTAATGAGACATACTGTTGCCCTTGCAGCATTTGCTGCACTAATGAGACATACTGCTGCTCTTGCAGCATTTGCTGCACTAATGAGACATACTGTTGCCCTTGCAGCATTTGCTGCACTAATGAGACATACTGCTGCTCTTGCAGCATTTGCTACACTAATGAGACATACTGCTACCCTTGCAGCATTTGCTGCACTAATGAGACATACTGCTACCCTTGCAGCATTTGTTGTGCCAATGAGACATACTGCTGCCCTTGCAGCACATTCTAGGGCAAACATAATTTTTTACAGGTGGGTAACCGTTGGTGGGATGTTGTTTTTAAAAAGTGAGTTACTACCTAAATCCGTTTCCTAACTTCTAAAAATTACATCATCAGCGTCAATACAATCCAGCGATGAAATGCAACGAACCATCTTATAATAATTAATTTTATAATCAAAGTATTTCAGTTGATATTTTTCTCGCTCTCCTTTAAATTTGAAAAAGTGTTTTGAATGTTCTTTAAATATTTATTCAATTCAGGTTTGAAATCTGAGTTCTGATTTTTTGAGCAACGAAATTCCACACAAACCCTCCATCGCTGCCCTGGCACGCCGTAACAATCATTTGAACAAACTCCTTAACAATCCCAAGCTCATTTTTTTATGTCACTCTATAAGAATCCCATTTATGAAACCCACCAACAATTTCGTCTTCATTTTCATACACCAATCGTACGAAAATTTTGCCCTTGCAATTAAAGGTCGCAGAAAATAAAGCAGTCTCTCTAGAAGACCACTTTGCGAGTTGCTTTCCTCCTCCATGAAATAATTGAACAAGTTTCAAAGCTCTTTGAGTTTCCTGGCGAATTTTAAAGCCCGAGGAATGAGTAAAGAATGCCAGGGCAGTGCTGACATTGTCAGGAGCTGATGCTAGTTTAATGCATACCTTCTGTACGTGATGCTGATCGTGCTACTGACTGTGATGCTGACCATGATGCTGACTGTACTGCTGATCATGCTGCTGACTGTGCTGCTGACTGTGATGCTAACTGTGATGCTGATCGTGTTGCTGACTGTGCTGCTGACCATGCTACTGACTGTGCTGCTGACCATGCTGCTGACTGTGCTGCTGTATTTGACAGTCAAAATCAATTGATAGTCAATGTTTGTACAGGTGATTATTAAGATGTCTGAAACAATCAATATTTATACATTTACAGCCAATATTAATGCATTTGGCCACCGATATTAATGAATTCCACCATCAATATTAATGTTTTAGACCACCAATATTAATGTACATATTTTACCGTCAATATCAATGTATATGACCATAAATATTAATGTATTTGACCTCAAATAATAATGCATTTGACCGCCAATATTTATGCACTTAATCGTCTACATTATCTATCTGCACATCAATAATGAACAACTTGTGCTTCCCCCCTTCCCTTCAGTGGGGGTGAAGGCCGCCCCCGTGCTGGTGCTCGTAGGAGGGGAGTCATACGAGTGGGGAGCAGCGAGTCTCTACGACGGTTCCCTGCTCGCTTCCATGGGGCGCTTCCTTGTCGTCACCTTCAACTACAGGCTCGGCATCCTGGGTGAGTGGGTTAGGGGGGATTATTTGGGTGGTTAAGGGAGATTATTTGGGAGATTAAGGGGGATTATGGGGGATTATATAAGGTGGTGAGGGGGACTATCTGCTTGATTATGAGGTGATTATCTGCGGGATTATGAGGGTCATTGGTGGTGAGTATCGAGGTGATTAGTAGTGGTTATGAGAGTGTTAATTGGTGCTTATCAGGGTGATTATCGGAGTGATTAGGGATGATTATCAGGATAATTAGAGATGAGTGTCAGAGTGATTAGGGGCGATTATCAGGGTGATTAGAGATGATTATCAGGACAATTAGAGGTGATTATGAAGATGATTAGAGGTGATGATTAAGGTGATTAGTTATGATTGTAAGAGAGACTAGATGTGATTATCAGCATTATTAGTCTAATAATCAGCCTGAAACCCTGAAAACTTGTTTACAAATATTAGAATTTTTATTCTAATAATCACCTTATTTATTATTAGGGATTGTTTCAGCGCAAGTAGCACTGGCAATTTAATTGCAATCAAAGAGGAAATTAAATCTGAAGACTACATCAAGATACTGAATGAAAACCTCAAGTTATCATTGAAAATATCGGTCTTGGCCTTCATTTAACTTCCAGCACAACAAGGACCTCGAACATGAATCTAAATCTGTAACTGCATGGCTCCAGAAAATTAAAATTACAGTTTTACCATGGTCTTTGATTAGTCTTGACTTGAATTTCCTTGAAAATTTACGATAAAAATTGAAAGTTCGGATCCATCGTCGGGTTCCAAAACATCTTCAAGAATTAGAACATGCGGCCATTGAAAAATAGGATAATTTTCCAGCACAAACATGTTCAAATTTGAATAAAAAGTATAAAAACTGATTGATGAAAGTTATGAAGATGAAAGGTCATGTTATTGACTACTCGTATTCTTATTCTGTTGTTCCTGTATTCTAACAGTTTGGATATTTTTGTCAATTCATTTTTTGAATGATGGTTTTGTTAAATTTGTTAAATTAAAGCCGTCGTCCTGAAAACTGAGTTTTCAATTCCTTTTCTTGTACTTAATAACACATGAATAGTTTGGAATCATGCAAGCATTAAATTCTAAGGAATGACAAAAAGCATTAAACATTGGGGGCGTACGAATATTTTTGCAGCTAACTGCATGTGGCATATGATGGAAATTTATTATTGATTCATAGCATAATGTACTGATAAATGTTAAGACATGAATGGGAAAAGGTATGAAGTTATGGGGTACATGATGGAAATTAATTATTGATTCGTTGGACAACTCAGTACTACCTGTAAGAATGCACTAGTTGGGAAAAATCACTAATATAAACCACTCTATTTCATCAGTATTTACTTCAATAGCCATTATTCTAATGCAAGACCTGAACCCCACTAAACGAAAAGATCATTAAGGCTTTAATGCATTGAAACTCGATAGCTGCGCCAAAAATACACACAAGTTCAAAAGGATATCTAGCCCCAATGTTTGCCTTAGCCCCACAGGAAATAATACTTATAATCTAGTCGTTATTTCACTACAGACAGTGGAAGGGAGTTTATCTTTAAATTGAATATTGAACACATTTAAAGCAACCACAGCGTCGTTTGATGCCCTGATAACATTTTACGTGAGCGCTGATCGGAAAAACTTGTTCAGCTTTGACCTTCGTTAATTATTCAGGTAATTTTGTAAGGCCAGTCTGTGTTCATTGGCGTCAAATGTGAACACCACAGGAGCTTTAATTCAAAGGCAGAGTGGTTAGTGCGAAGACTGCAGTATCTTTAATTGAGAGAGTGAGTGGATATTGCGAAGACTGTTGGGCCGTTAATGTAAATTCAAAATGGTTAGTGCAAAGACTGCAGGGTCTTTAATGCAGAGACACCTTATATAATAGTGGATTAATGTAAAACAGTTATGGAGTTAACGTAAAGACTGTGGATTATCGAAACGTAGATTAAGAACGAATTAACGTTAAGACAGAGGAGATATAACGCCAACTCTGAGAGCTTAGTGTCAAGACAGAGGGGTTATAACACCAACTCTGAGAGCTTAGTGATAAGACAGAGGGGTTATAACGCCAACTCTGCGAGCTTAGTGATGGGGTTATAACGCCAACTCTGAGAGCTTAGTGTTAAGACAGAACGCTAACACAGTGTCGTAAATAGAAACACAAGATTTACCCAAAGACTGGGTGGTTACGCAAAGACATGCAATTTACCATCAAAATTCAGTGGCTGCCATAAATAATAAGGAATTACTGCTAATAATGAAGGTTTATCGTAAATAATAAAAGGTTACCGCAAATAATGAGGGGTTATAAGAAATAATGAGGGGTTACAACAAATAATGAGTGGTAGACACAAAAACTGAAAATAAATGAAAAACTAGGGGCTCAGCACCAAGACTGCACAGTTTTGATAAGTTTGAGAGTGTCTGCCAGAGTGTCTCATGTGAACAGGCTATGCAACACATGGGGCTGATTTAGCTAAAAAGTTCTAGTTTTCGTAATATTTCCTGCAGTTAGAGCGCTTTCTAAGCTTACGCTACTTGCGGGGAGCTTGTTAAGTGTAAATTTATAGTTTATTCATGAATCATTATTCTAGTTACTACTTGAATTATTATTCGAGTTACCACCTAAATTCTTATTCTAGTTACTACTTGAATTCTTATTCCAATAGCTACTAAAATATTTATTATTCATGAAATTTTGAACTGGTAACTATTAAAACCTTGTGTACGTCTCAAAGGAAACGGAAAGTTTTCTGTATTGTTTTCTGTGGCTCGACTTTATAGCTCGTGAAAAATTTAACGAATAAATGCCCGCGCATGAATAATAAATCCAAATTTTTACGTATGGTTACTAAGTTATTCATGACACATGTCTGTACTGCACCTAATATCACTATTGATACATACACAAACTGAACGAACTCAAAACATGTACAATTTATTTACCTAGTTTCATATTTCTTTTACTCTGTGAATTGTTATCATTCTGTGGATTAAATACAGGCAATTATGGGTTAAGTATTTACGGAACGCTTTGTTGACGCAAAGTTGTTAATACATAAAATAGTAAAGAAATTCTATTATATGGAAATTGTGGGGAATTTTCAGTTATATGATTTTTTTTTTAGCTACATACACGCACTCTAAATGTCTATTTTAGTTACACATTTGTATGAAAGCGGAATAATTCATATCTGCCTAGTACTTAACTCTTTTTAATGAAGAAAACCCAGTCATAGTTATTGAAAAAACCTTGTCCTTTGTAATAAAACTTAGTCCTTTGAATAAAAACTTATTCCACTGTAATAATAGTCACAGTGCAGTGAACAAATCCTTTTTATGAGTATAATAGTAAATTAATTTTTATTTTATTGATGAATTCACATCATGCTTGGCAAAAAAAGCTAATAACATTTTTTAAAAGTTAACCTCTGAGTCATTAAATACTCAACTATCAATTATATACACTTTGAAGTTCTGAGTAAGTACGTTCAATGCGAGTTACTAGACATCAATAAAACAAACGAAGATTATCGATCATGAGGCTTTTGATTCCCAGAATTCCGAAAATATTGCTTGAATTCTGAAAAATTCATTTTAATTCCAATACTTCCGAAAATTATATTACGATTCGGAGAGTTGTAAAAATTTTCTTTGAATTCTGAGAATCCCAAGATTTTGCTTGCATTCTAAACACTATTTTGTTGGAAAGGCAATTTGTCTATCAAAAAATAACCCGATTTTTATTTTACACAACCACCGTCAGAGCACATAAAAAGTACGTGCTGAGAGCTGCTAAATAATTGACTTTCTTTCATTCCTAAGTCTCCAAATTCATTTGTAGGACTTGCCACATTAATTAATTTGTTATTTGCAATAAAAGTCAAAGTTGAAGGTTATTATTATTATCATTCCATTCCTGATTTTTTCAAAGTTATAGGTTTTTAGTTTGATTTTAGTAGTTGTTTGTCCTCGCAAGCGCAGTACAAAAAGGCAACCCCGTCTTCAAAGTCCAAGATTTAAAGGCGGTGTAAAAGAGCGGATTCATTCCCTAGTTTTTCCGGATGACTTCTTCTAAGACAAGGACCTGAACGTAAATATTCTGGGGAACTATAGAGGGAATTTAAACGAGGGCTCCAGCAGTGGAACTTACTAGTATTTAATACATCAGCAGGCCCATTACTACCGGGATTTACTAGTATTTGATACATCAGATGACCTCTTACTAGCTATACTTGTTAGTATTTACTAAATCAGCGGACGCCTTACTCACCATCACCAGCTTGGTCGACTATCACCAGCTTGGTCGACTGGTGAGCGAATCTGCTTGCGAGCGGAAAGACCCGAGTTCGAATCCCGCTGCCGACATGGTTGACGCGGATAGAAATGCGGCATGGGACTTGGGTAAACAACCGAATAATTATCGAAGTAATTATCCGACCCATGAATGGGCCACAAGGTTCGTTCCTATAGCCTCATTCTATTCTATTCTATTCTACGTAGCAGGACTTATTAGTACATATGTACTGAATCAGCAGGCCCTTACTAGCGTGACTTGCTAGTATTTACTAGATCAGCGGATGTCTTACTAGCGACACTTGTTAGTATTTAATACACCAGTGGGCACCTTACTAGCGTGACTTACTAGTACATATGTACTACATCAGCAGGCTCCTTACTAGCAGGAGTTGCTAGTATTTAATACATCAGTGGACGCCTTCCTAGCGTCACTTGCTAGTATTTACTACATCAGCAGGTCCCTTACTAGCGACACTTATTAGTATTTAATGCACCAGTGGCTCCTTGCTAGCGGGACTTGCTAGCATTCACTAGATCAGTGGGCTCTTAAGTAGTGCAGAGCGAGTGTACTATATATGAGTATCTGAGTTTAGGACACCCATTGCAGTGTAAAGAAGCAAAAGTATCTCTTTTTCACCGAAAGCTTTGAAACTAAAGAACGTTAAAGTGTAGGTTTAACGAGCACATTTTTTCACAGGTTTTAAGTGGTCTTTCTGGAAGCTACACTGATTTTATGTTCTGGTGGGCCTTTGATTTTCCATCATTTTCTATCAGCGCTGCGATGCACAATGTGTACGAAGTGTTTACGTACTTAGTGTCAAATATTTCATATGAAATACATTTTTTAAGCTTCAAGTGAGAAAACGCTTTGAAATTATAGCACGTCATGATTAAAAATAATCAGGCATTTCGAGTTTTTTCCAATGAAGGAGGAAATTTGTTTCCAATAGAATAAGGGTTTAAATGCGACGTGTGGAAAATATCACTTACGAGAATCACTTTCTAATGGGCGGATTAATTGAATTCACAGCGATCATAAAAGGAAAAAATTAATATAAGATTCACTGGAAATAAAATTAAGGAAGAATTTAAGATCAAGAGTCGATTAGCATAGCATAAACAATACTCCAGTATAGTGTTAATTATTCGATTTCTGGAAATTATGCAAACAATTGTTTACAATAAACAATAGTATAATATACAGTACTTTGTACAGCTCGCGTTTAGGAAAGCGTTATCGGTGCCATGCATATAGTGCTATAAAATCTGTTCATCCAATTTAGCGGCAAATCTTATACAGGAAGTTGTGATGCTAGAAATTAAAACAAAAGATTTACAAAAAAGAATTAGAAACAACAACATGTCTGCAGTTTTCAAGCATGTAACCGAAAACGGTCTCACCCCTACTCGCTTCTGATTGGTTGGTGATGACGTTATTATTTTTAATTCAGTCGCTTATTGGCTATTCTGAAATCGCTGCGCCAACTGACAAACAATTTACAATAATTTCTGGTTTCAAATATTTATATCGTGAACATTATATTCTTGAAAATATTTATTTCTTAAGATTTCTGGAATGCATTTGATCAAAATTTTCTCATCCGTCGTATTGCAAAGATGATCAGTTTCACACTCTTCCAGCAGCTGCAGCTTAGGACAATAAATTGAAATCAGATGCATACCTTGCGTGTCTGTGTTAAAATTTCACAAATCTGTGAAATATTCTAATACACGTTTGCAGATGCTGTGAAAGTATTTATATTTTCTTCTATTTAATTTGTGCTAATAAAATGAAGTGATAACTAAAAATGACATCGTGTGACTTTGCAGTCAATTTGTACTACAAAACTATTTCAAATGTTAGAAAAGAAGCTTAAGCATTCGTAATTACAGGAAAACAGACCCATAAGTTAAGCTTTATGGGGTTAGTAAAGCAGTAAAGAAAACAAACATTTCAAATTGAAATTTTATTCAATGCTTGGTACATATATTACTCTCTATAAAGACAGCCACCGTAGTCGAGTGGTCTGCGGCCCGTGTTCTGTATCGGGTCTCTGCTTGTGCAGAAAGACTGCGTGCGGGTTCGAAACCCGGCAATGAATACGAGCTGTTTCTCGTTTCACGCCGTGAGCTCGCACTTATCGGTAAGCCCTCAACTCCCCGCCCATGGACACATCCCAGGATCATCGCATGGAGCTCACCATCATCCTTACTCTAAGAATGTTAACCTTAAGAATTTGAAAAACCAATGTACTAAATGTCTATGTACTGTGTACTTGATTGGAAATAAGATTGTTTTTTTTTATAATACAGGTAACTTCCGTCTATCTCACAAGTAATCCTACTGGACTGTCTACCCGACAGTTTCGTACTTTCTACTATGTAGATAACCTCCGTTTATCTCGCAACTACTCCTATTGGAAAAAACAAGCATTCAGTGTTACACAAAAGTAAGAGCATGCAGCGTACTCAAGTTGCGTCTCTTACGAGTATTGCAGTGCACAGACAACTTTCCCGCTAGAATTATCGTTGAAGTCCCGCTATCGACTCAAGGGAAGGGATTTCGCTTGCCATTGCTTGGTTTCTGGAGAGCCTCATACGAGATAAGTCTTTTTTTTTTTGTTTTCGGGAATTTTGATGAGAATAAGAGTTCCTGATTTTGCATGATTTTTTTATTCCACTCAAACCACAAGCTTTCGAGTGTTTTAAATTAATTATTATCATTAATATAATTGTTGCTAATGTCACTGTTGCTTGAAAAGTTTGAATTTTTTACGGAAGCGAACTTCCGTCACTTTGTCCCAATTTTGACTATAATTGTTGGGAAATTTCCAACTTTTTTCAATAAGTGAAACTTAATTCAAAATTAATGGAACTCGAGTGATATAAACATAAAATTCTATTCAAGGCCTCTTTGATCCATTTTATACTTGAATTAGTTTTCGAAGTTCATCAGTGCTAAGTACAGTCTATTTAAATATGTTTCAGATTTCGAATGGCTGTAACTCTTTAAGTATTGCAAGTAGAAAAATAAAATAAAACCATCTGAATAAGGAAAAAACGAAATTTTTGACGAAAGAAACAAAATTTTAGAAACTGATTGCTTGAAAATATGCAAATTACGCTGAGAAGCCGCTACATTACGCTGAGAAGCCACTATATTACGCTGAGTAGCCGCTACATTACGCTGAGAAGCCGCTACATTACGCTGAGAAGCCGGTACATTACGCTGAGAAGCCACTACATTACGCTGAGAAGCCACTACATTACGCTGAGTAGCCGCTACATTACGCTGAGAAGCAGCTACATTGCGCTGAGAAGCAGCTACGTTCACCAAAAGTTCCTGTTCAGAACTAACTGAGTTAGCACAAAATTTATAGACCATATCTTTTGAATTCACTGAAACGGAACGAACCTGTCGAGTCTCAAGTGAAACATATATTTTCAAATGTTCAGTGTTGTGCTGACAGTCGATTGCACCCCAGAATAATGGTTTCAACAAGATGGAGCGACATCACACACTTCTAATGAATCGATGGTTTGGTATCGGAATCTGTTCCACGACAAATTAATATCGCATTGGGCAAATTTTCCATGGCGTCCTATACCTCCATGCCAGTTATCTTTAGATTAGTTTCATATGTGTTTTGTTAAAGAACGAGTTTTCCGAGTATAACCTTCTTCCATACGGAAGTTAAAAGGGACTTTAAGAAATTATATCCTCTACAGGTGTCGCTTCATCAAATGCTCTTATTGATAATTTCACTTTTTACATTAATAAATGCATTGGATGTGAAGATGGGCATTTTCAATGTAGATTTTGAGTGGATAAAGCTTTAGAATTTTTTCGCTCAAATGGTTTTTATTCCATCTTTGTAAGCACAATAGTTAGTAAGTTATGGTCATTTTAATTCCAAAACATTTTTTAGCACACTTTATAACTATTTGAAATATTCGATAAGTTTTATAATTCTGCGTTTCAGATATTGATCACTAATTAAATCTTTGAAGATCAATTCAACTTTTGTATACATTTAGTGTGTCACAGCATTTTTTTAAACAAATTTCTTGACTCTTTGATGACAGAGTACTCGTGTCCGTTGAAACTGTCTTGTGCCAATCAGAGAAGCGTCTTTTTCGTTGCTTAACAACGCTGATTTAAAATGGGCACCAAAGACAAAAATCATCTTTCTTTGTCAGCCTGTTGACGTTTGGCAAACAAGAAGTTCCTCCAAATGGTCATGAAACAAACACGCCCACCGACACACGAAATTCTTTTTTCAAGACTAGCTCTAAATTATTTTTAAATCTTCGAAAGTTTAGCCAATCTAAGGAGTCCGAAAATCACTCTTCAAAAATAGTCACGGGCTGATCAATATGAAAAAAAACAAAATAGACTCTTAATAGATCAAGATTAAATTCAATGGAAATACGAATAAATGTATTCCGAAATCAATTAGGGTTTTTTATCTCTAAATGTGAAATTGAGACAAACAATTCGAGTTCATGATATACAAATTTCCTACTCGAGAAACGTGAAAAAATGTACCAAAAACTTAGCATATGAAGATTTGACAATTGTTTTCTTGAAGGCAAATTAATTCACTAGCATACCCTAAAATTTCATTAATATGGAATTGTTTTTGTTTGTAAATAATTCCTTAAGGGATATTTTTTCTCACTTCGACTTCATTCTCACAATCCGTCTATTGGACAAAGGATATTTCCGTCTATTTCTCTAGATCCGATCCATCTTTCTGCTAAATTAATCTTTACTACATGTAAGATATATATAAAGAGTGACATATTTAGGCTGCAACAGTATTAATACATCAAAGCATGATGAATTTATCAAATTAATCATAATACTACTATCGTAGTGCAAGCAATAGCGAAATGTTCTCATATCTACGATCTGTGATGGTTTTGCTTCAGAACTTTTGATTGCAGAAAATGAATGATTGGTTCCTTATGGACATTTGATTGCAATCGAAGAGGGATTGGTTTCTCATGGACATTTGATTACAATGGAAGAGTGATTGGTTTTCATGAATAGAAAGCGCCCTCTCGACTGAAGTTAGTTCTTTCTGGTCCAAGAAGCCCCATGATTTGCTCTCGGCTTCATTAAAGGAATTCGATTATTTCACATTAACTTAAATGCCTTTAGTCGGTAGCTGCCTGTGATATATTGGACTTCATTAGTTCATGGATGCTATTTTGACAGCAAACTCAACAACGATTTAAAGACATTGAAGTTATGCTATGTGAGGAATCATGTAAGTTAATTAAGACCTGAGTATCATTATTGCTAGTTTTACAAGCTGGAATAAAAAGTTTTGTGTTGTTGGATGGAAATAATTATGGTCACAACTCTCAGTGGATCTCGATGATATAATTTGCATTATGCAGGCGATTAAGAAAAGTTTAGATATGGATTGGACAATTTTAATGGTTGCGTATTCCACACAATTGCGTGCGTTCTCGTTGGCTATTCAAATATAACGTTTTGAAAATTGTGTGTTACATGTAATATTTTTTGAGTGATACAATATGTCAGCATGGTCAGTTCAGGTTCAATTTATTTGCCATTCCCAAGCTACAAATTCTCCACATTTTTCAGCTGCATTTTAATCACATAAAGAAAAGTGAAGAATTAGCGTGAATATGGTATTATTTAAAATTTATTTAATTGAAAGAACACGCAAAAACTTCTCAGGAAAAATGGGGAACATATACATATAAAGTTAACATTCGGCAATATTTACTTAACATTATTTAATTTTTCATTTACGTGTTTTGATTCTCAAGTAAAATCCTATCGTAGGATTCTCAGATAAAACCCTGATATAAGATTCCCAGGTTTTAAATATTTTATAAATTTAATATATTTTCAACGCTGTTCGTATGTTTCCAATATTTTGAACGCCATTAATACGTTTCTGATATTTTGAACGCCGTTAACTTGTTTCTAATATTTTTACCGCCGTTAATACATCGCCAATATTTTGAACGCCGTCAATACGTCGCCAATATTTTGAACGCCGTCAATACGTCGCTAATATTTTGAACGCCGTCAATACGTCGCTAATATTTTGAACGCCGTCAATACGTCGCTAATATTTTGAACGCCGTCAATACGTCGCTAATATTTTGAACGCCGTTAATAAGTCATTATTTTCAGAACGAGACTGCCTTCAGTAGGCAATTGATGATGAGACAATGGTGTGAGAGAGAACTCTGATAGATATGCTCTTAATTCTCACATTTTATGCTATTTTCTTTGTTTCAGGCTTCTACCACTCGTGTACTCATTCTCACACGCCTCCACAGCTGTTGAAATTTTACAAGAAAATTGTTTCAGAATTTTTTCTTCTGTCGTATCACTTCAGTTGCACAATTTTTTTTTAAATATCTGATTTCCTCACTTTCATTTCCTCCAACTTCCAATGAAAAATCCCTTTACATCTACCTTCTTTCTGATGCATGTTTTCTTATTATTTACTATATCAATTTTCCAGAAAGATTGACCTAAATCCACTGTTCTTCCAATGCACATTTTCATATTATCTATTATACCCATTACACAGGAATATTACCATAATTCTACCTTCCCCATAACGTATAGTCTCTCAGTGTTTATTCTCAGTCTCTGTTCTGTGAACTCCATGACTGCGTGTTCCAAACTCTGTCTCCATGCTACTTGCATTCAGTCCTCATTAACAGAAAACTATGCCCTGACTGTACTAAAGTTCTGCACAACTGCACGTTAAGTTTAATGGAGTCCCTGATGAATGCCTTCATTAGTCTCAACAGGCGTGGAAATCAAATTATTTGCACTGTATACTCATGAAAACTTTGAAAATCCTATTTTTTAGTTTTTTTAGTTAGTATTTATACTGCAATAAACCTAACGAAAGAAACCATAATGAAACGTTTACAATTACGAACACCACATTTTTCAGCTGTACATTATTTCAGTTTCACATTCATATTTTAAGGCATAGATTTTTACTAATGATTTTCCACTGATTCAATTAATTTTATAGAAATTCACAGTGATAGGCTGATTTGCAACCCATCTACAATTTATACCCGCATTTACCCATCTGCTGTGAGCTAGGCGTTGTACAATACAAGTTAGTCTAACAAAGAGAAGGATTTCCAGTTATCTCGCTTCTGAACTTTCGTTGCCAATTAACGAAGAGGGTCATTATCCCACAGTATTTTCTTAACTTCTTTTCATAATTATTTTTCAAATACTACGCGCAATGAAACTCATTTCAGAATAGAAATCTCAGTCAGTTTACTGTCTGTTGTCAGTTGCCGAGGGTCAGTTTACTGACTCTCAGTTTACCGTCCGGTGTATCGAACCAGCGACCTTGCCGTGAGAGTTCATGACGGAATTTATCTTTTATTTATAAATTAATTCGAATGGGAGATTTATCTTAAGGCTACTCTAATTCTTGAAATTGCTTGAGTTCTTGAAACTAGTAATTCTTGAAACTGATGGGATTCCGGAGACTGCTGGAGTTCTTGAGGTTAAAAATTCTTGAAACTGCCGGGATTTCGGAGACTGCTGAAATTTCTGAGATTAGAAACTCCTGAGCCCAGGAGTTCATGAGGCTAGGAATTCTTGAAATTGCTGGGATTCTAGAGACTGTTGGAAATTCAGAGACTAGGAATTCCTGAAACTGCTGGGACTCCTGTAACTGCTTGGACTCCTGAAACTGCTGGGATTCCTGAAACTGCTGGGACTCCTGAAACTGCTGGGACTCTTGAAACTGCTGGGACTCCTGAAACTGCTGGGACTCCTGAAACTGCTGGGACTCCTGAAGCTGCTGGGACTCCTGAAACTGCTGGGACTCCTGAAACTACTTGGACTCCTGAAACTGCTGAGACTGCTGAAACTACTTGGACTCCTGAAACTGCTGGGACTCCTGAAACTGCTGGTATTCAAGAAACTGTCAGAATGTTTTCGTTTCCACAGGTTCTCTTATGACTAGAGTGGCTCAGAAATTGGAAGTAAATAATCTCCTAAGAGTGTTTATTCACGATGCAATGTCACTTGAAAATTGAGCAATTGAAATATAGTTATTTTAGTTATGCAGCTTTTTTAAATTTTGACATCAGCTTTACACTGGCGAACTTCGCCAATCGCTCATCATTATTTGTTTGGTAAATTTAGCTTTATCTGCTCATTGTACTTTGTCCTATACCAATGGATAAAAACCCCCATCTTTTGTGAAATTTCAACGCTTCATTCACTTACAGTTGAAATACTTAAAAAACATACAGTTGAAATACTTAAAAAACAATTAAGCCAGCCCATATTGCATTATGGAGTACGTAAATTGTAACCAAATGTTATAAACGAGTAGAAATATCCTCCACTTCTGATTATAGTTTGTAATTTTTGAAAAGGAGAGTTCTCCTTATCGTTGATTAGAGTTATAAGAGTTGATAATTAGAATTAATAAAATTCTTCGTCTTGAAATAGAAAATTTTCATTTTCGTTAATGTAAATGGTTAGAGTTTTTAATTGGAGTTCATTAGATTCCTCAGTTTTTAAAAGAAGATTTTTCTTTACTCTTATAATTGTGAGTGACACACCTGATTATAAAGTCCAATCCTCTAGCTGTATCATCCATCAAGTTTAATTAGTGTGACACAAAAATTTGAATCGCCTCATCAATATTGTAGCAAGGCAATCATGATTGCACATTCATCATCTTGATGTCAATCATAGGATCGCTCAGGTAACCGCCCAAAAAAGAGACTAAACTAAATAAATGATGAACAATAATTAGTTATTACTTGTTGAGGAAGTAATAATGACCGTATTTTATTTAAGTGCTTACTAATACAACTGGGAGAAATTATAGAGACATTGATAACGATATTGAATAATGAAGAACTGGATTCATCTACTTATTCAGAAAATTAGTCTTTTCAATAAATAGTAATTTCACGATGCAATAAAACATATAACAATCAAATGGATTGTAATGTTAAAACGCAAAATGAGCAATCTTAGTAAGACACTGTTGAACAAGCGTCGCGTGAGATATGATAAAAATACAACTTATTAGATATAATTAAATGCTAACTTCACTGAAGCAAAAATAACTGATTCTGAACCAAACATGGGACTAAATAATACGATAATTCACTCGAATATAATTGTAACTGAAAAGACGAGAATTAAGTGCATGTTCTCAAATGTATTTGTTAACTGAAGGAACGAGAACGCAGTGTATGTTCTGAAATGTATTTGTTAACTGAAGGAACGAGAACGCTTGTTCTCAAATGAATGTGTTCACTGAAGGGACGAGAACACTTGTTCTCAAATGTATGTGTTAACTGAAGGGACGAGAACGCTTGTTCTCAAATGTATTTGTTAACTGAAGGAACGAGAACGTAGTGTATGTTTTCAAATGTATTTTTTAACTGAAGGAACAAGAACGAGGTGCATGTTCTCGAATGTATTTGTTAACTGAAGGAACGAGAACGAGGTGCATGTTCTCGAATGTATTTGTTAACTGAAGGAACAAGAACGAGGTGTATGTTCTCAAATGTATTCGTTAACTGAAGTAACGAGAACGAGGTAAACTGAATAAGACACCGGAATTCGAAGAACTGTTCGATGTTGAGTATATTAGTGTGTCGTACGATGGTGGGAACAGTAACGCATTAATAACAAAGTTGTGCTGTACAGATACCTACAGTAGGATACGTCAGAGGCAGCGGATGTTGTAGCAAGCTAATTAGTCATTAGAGAAGCTGAGATTGGGATGCCTGGGTGATATGAGAAGATCACAGTAATGGGAAGCATCGAGTTGCCAATGCGCCTGCGGGAAATAATGTCAATAGGAAATGAAACGGGTAATAAAGCAACTAAAAATGCCGATGATTGAAAATTGAAGTCAATTTTAAATAAAGTAACAAATGTGGTTATTAGATATACCAGTGGTTGAAAATTGATGCACACCGGAAATGAAGCAAGAAATGAGCATAATAGAAATACCTGTGGTTGAGACTTGATGCAAACAGGAAATGAAGCAAGGAACAAAGAAGTACAATATATGGATTAAATATCACTGATGATGGAGTTAACGTGCGCACATGTGGTATCAGAACATTTACAAACTTGTGACAGAAACTGAACTTGAGAACGTTCTCAAAATAATTGGGGTGATGGAAGAAATTAATTTGAAAGACATTTTTTGATGGCACAGTACCATGGAAAATATATGGTAATATTTTTTATAAGTCAAACAAGATTTAACGTGGAAGTTATATTTGATTTAAGCAATAAAATCATGAGTAATTGAGCTCTGGGAAAGGGATTTGACATAAAAAATGACCATAACAAAAAATACTGAACATTAATGATGCTGGTACTAGAAATACTATTTAATTTAAAAAAATTATTAGTTTATTGATGAATTGTTAGTGTATTTGACTGTCATAGATTATTTTTTTCTCATTGATTGAGAACTGCAAGAAAAAATTACAAAAACCATTGCAAAATATTATTGTATGACGGGGCACGACAAAGCAAACATAATTTTTCATTTTATTTCAGAATATGAAAACTCTGTCACAAATTCACTAAAAAGAGCAGCAAATTAATTTTACCAATGGATCACCAACGTAATACGTTTATGGTCATAGCACTAGAAATATTTGGGCTGAAATTAAGACGTTTGCTGTATGTACAAATCTGTATTTAAAAAGTTACTTGAATAACCATTCAATTCACGTCTGAATGAAGAGAGGGGAAAAGCGGAGGAGAAAGAAAGTAGAAAAAAGTGAGGGGAGGAAGAATAAGGGGAACCAGGTGAAAAAAAGAACAATGGGAGGGAAGTAGAGGGGGAAAAATTACAGGCCACAAGATGTTAACGGTGCAAAATTGAAACGCTGGTGAAAACAGCCAGAACATTGCAGCAGGCAATGTTAAGTGTGCCCAAGTCATAATTGCTGCAATGACAAGTGTGTTAAAATCATGACTGTTTCAATAACAGATGAGCTCAAGTCATGATTGCTGCAATACGTAGGTTTAAGTTATGATTTTTGCAATAACAAGTGTATTAAAATCATGACTTTCAATAACAGGGGAGCCTAGCTTATAATTGTTGCAATAAGTGGGTTCAAGTAATGATTGTTGAAATATGTAACAAGTGTGCTCGTGTCATCTACCCATCTGTCTTTAATAATCGTCAATGGGTTAATTGGCATTGTGGGACTCTTCATCTATCTCTGACAACCGAGAATGGATTGGTCGTCGTTATGGCAATATTTATCTCTGTTTTCGCTTCCATGAGCCCACGTCTTGGTACTGTACTCTCTTCCCATGGATTCAAAACTATTAAGGATGATGCGTCCAACGCGACGAAATGTACTGTATTCGATGCACCGAAAAAGTGCAGGTTTTTGCGAGTTTTTATTCGGGGAAGCTACCTTCAATATCATGTTCGTCATTGATCTTAACCCAAGGCAGGAAATTCTGGAAAGAATTATTCGTGTTATCCACCGAAGGTCCGTGGGCGCGAACGATGCCAAAGCTTAGAAGGACGCGAGACCCGATGGCAGAATTTTCTTTGGTAAAGACTCAATCATGCGGCAAAATTGGGGCATTTTGGCGACTTTCCACAGCGACGGAAACTCTGGAGAGCACCGGAGATCCTGTCGCAAGAAAAATATTTATTCATTTTTCTATTTTTGGTTCAGTGAGGATCGGAGATTTATCTCTGAAAGATGAGATACTTTGTGGAATTGACTGAGGGAGAAAAATGATGTTCTGGAATTGGAAACTCTAAAGATAGGTCCGAGTGACAATATTACTGGATGCCTGCCCAAAGTGCAGGCTAAATCATTCGCTATGTAAACCGCCTCTATTTCATATGAGATTTGTTCATTACGTTATGAATACGGAATTAAATGAAGAATTAAATAAAGAATAAAATAACAAAATTAAATGCATCCTTTAAAAAAGTACAGAGCACCATTAATAATTTTAAGCTAGTGTAGTAAGTGTAACGTACGTATTGCATGCACTTCTCTTTCATTACCTTGATATCTTTAGTAACAAAAGAAAATAAAGAAATGCAACTCAAGACCAGCTAAGCTTCAAGCAAATCAGTAAATAATAGTGATAATATGTTTTCTTGGTTATCTTAATAGAGTATGATTAATTGAATTCGTTATCTACATTATATGTGTAGAATCATTAATGCTTTACGAATGAAGCAAAACCTTGGCAAAACTTATGAAACTCTAACGGACACATTGACAGATGCTTCATTATTACTAATTATCACAGCAAATATAAAAACAAGAATCATTCCATTGAGAGCCAAATCCAAATGCGTTGACATGCACGTGGATTTCTCCAAGCAAAAATGAACTAACCAGCAAGAAATTATTATTTTACAGGGCATCAACTTTTCTAGTTCCAAACAATTCCAGGTTACTCCATTTTACAGGCAGAGCATCAATTTTTATACTTCATCAGTTTTTAGTTGTTTCATGTTACAAAAAATCAACAATTCTTAGTTTTTCCATTTATAGAGCATCAAGAATTCCTAGTCCCTTCATTTTACAGAACATTAACAATTCGTAGTAATATCCTAGCGACTCAAAACGAGTTCTATCACGTCGAATAGAAAAAACTCAAGCAAAAGTTAACATCTCAGATACTTTAGCTCGGATTAAGAGACTCAACGTCATAGTGTCAATTATTCGATCGATGTTTATGTTACTTCACGAGTCCAGGAGAAAGTGAAAATATTCATATAAAAAGTCAGAGCTGTGAATACAAGAATGTGTATCAAAGTCATATGAAGAAAATGAAAAAAATAGAAAACAGTCACTGGTTAATACTAATTAAAACAAACTATTACAAGTTGAATACCAGTAATTTTATGCACATAATTTAAAATCGTATTTTGCAGTAATGATGAACTCACATCATCCAAAACGATTTTCCAGTCACCATTAGAGATACACTATATCAGATACTTAAACGCATGTACATTTCTTTGGATATTGCAAATGAAAAACTTAAAATCATCGCATAAAATGCTTTTTTTCTTGGGCAGCTAATAATTATTCAAAAGCATGGTATTTAATACCTATTATCTCTCTCAAGACAGTAATGATTCTCCAAAGACACAGTATTTAACGCCTATTATCATTCTCAGATCAGTAATAAATATTCAAAGTTATGTTTTTTAAAGGCTGTGATCTTTCTCAGGGCAGTAATACTTATTCAAAGGCTCGGTATTTAAGGCCTGTTGTTTTGCTGAGGTCAGTAATGATCATACAGATGATTATTACAGAACAAGTTCTTTGCTACCTATCATTTTTTTCTGGAAGTAACGATGAAAGCTCAAAGGAATAATTTTTAATGTTCATTCTTTTTCTCCCAGCAGTAATAATAAAGAAGTCAGAGACACGATTTTTTTAACACATATCACATTTTCACCGGGCAATAATAATAAAAAACTGGGACATGGTGCTTTATGCTCATTATCGTTTCCTGGGCAGTAACAATAAAAAGTGCAAGGCATTGCCCAGGCAATGCGTAAACCTGAGTGCTGCCACTAAGAACGAAGCCTGTGCAGCGTCAGCATTTTTATCCCACTGATGGTGCTTGCGCTCGGTGCATTTTGTCGCTGGGTGCTGTGGCTTCGTGTAGCTTTTGTCAGGATTTACGCACATTGAGCTTTCACTATAGAACAGAGAGGCTTAAAAGCCTGCCAAAGCTGAGCTATAGACGGCCATTTCGGCTGCAGTAACTCCGGTCTCTCCGGCGCCTCTGAAGAGGAAGTTGCTAGTGGTGAGCTGCTGGTAGGTCAGAACGACTGGGTCATTTGAAGTTCAGTGAGTTGATACAAAATGCGAGTTGTGCTTTTTGCATTCGGTCAGTGCAATTCTAAGTTCTATAGTTTTTGGTGTAGAAATTCCTACTGATTTGTGATCAATGCAAGACCTTTATTCAATTATACGGTATCATTGATTCGATTGTAAGAGAAGGTTTGATGAAAAGGAAGATACACTTAATCTCCGAGCGCATAGCGGTCATTGAGTTGAACTTTCTTACTGGTGAAAATGATACTATAGCTTGATTTTTTCTATTTTGGTGCTGGTTTCAATAACATCAGTTGATGTTTATTAAAAAAGTGCTTGAAAAAGTTCAAACTGTACGTAGAACGACGTGACTTCAAGTTTTACTTTTGCAAAACATATGTCACAGATAGCTGGAGTTCAGCCGCATGGCCTTAATTTCAGTCTCATCTCTATATTTACTCAAGACTTTCTGCTCACCCACAGCAGGTAATGATGCTTGCATCATACAAACGCTTGAAATCCAACAGAGACCAGAAGCATAAACACACATGACCTTAACGCAGAACAAGAATTGTGCAAGAAAACTGGAAGCTCTTAGAATTCCTCTAAAGCAACATTCGATTCATTTACCAACTATTTTCTCCCAACATATGTTCTTCATTTGACTCTGTCTTTTCCTGAAGTTTACTTTAAATAAACCCACATGAGTAGAAAATCCTGGAGCGCAATCGTTCCGCAATGTTGTGAGCGATTTAGCCTACGAGGAGAAATTTTATGAACATGTAAATTGCTTCGCGGAAGCTCACGCGAATGTGGCATTTTAGAGGAGTTCGAGCTACGCAAAGCTTGGCCTTGGTGGTGAAATACTGAAGCACTCAGATCATTCAACGTGCTGGGACGTTTGGCTCACATTGAGCTTCGATCGCACCGAGTGTAATCAAGTTTTTATGCACGGGTTACATGAATTTCTGTGAAATAGCTGTTTGGTTAGATCAGTTTTCAGAGGTTTTTGAATGTTGTTATGTGTATGTTGTGCGGTGGCTTATTTGAATAAACGTATCTGAATGAATATAGCTATCATATGTTTCATAATTTTGATGCAGCGAGTTTGTCCAGTAAATACGCACACCTGAGTTTATTTAACAAAACATCTGTAAATAAACAGTGAATATTCATTACACTAGTAACGAGGCACAGGAAATTTCAATTCAAGGTCTTTCTGAGAACGCATAATAACGCTAACTACGAGCAAACACAGCTTCATAATGGAGTAAAAAGAGGCCTCAAAAATCTAATTACTTCTAGGCCTAATGAATTAAAGCACATCAAATGAAACAAAGTTTGCTGAACATTTGAGCTCTGTTGGCGGCAGAACTGAATCAAAATATTTTTATTGACTCCATTGCTTTTCATTTGCTCGTGTGGAGAAAATATCACATTTTGGGTTCCTAGGATTTGTTCTATCTGTTTTCAATCATATGAAAAGAACACAACAAAACAGTTCTATTTCACTTGTTAGGTTCTCAGTATAGTTATAATAGATACAGGTAACAGAAATAATAATGATCTAGTATTAAATTAAGCATTAAAGTGATCTAATAACGATCTGGTAGTACATCTAGTATTAATAATGCATATCAATATGGAGCATAAAACCGCAATATGAATCCCGTGAATTACACTTCCAGAACACTTAGTTTATTTTATTAACTAGGTTTCCTCATAAGTAAATAATTTCATTGCAATAAATTTGAAGTTAAAGTTTAGATACAGAGATCTAGATCTACATCTGAAGTTTGGATTGAAAGAAGTAAAATCTGCACATATATTTAGCTTGCTCATATCTGGAAATAAAGTTCAGACACTGAGCCTACATTACGAGTCTAGTTATGAAGGCTTGAGTTTCAGAGCCAGTTTTGGTAAATAAAATTATATCTAGTTATAAAGCTCCGATGTAAAGTTTAAACTTAAAATTTATAGCCTGATATTCTAAGTAAAGTTTGAATGCGAAGATTATGCATAAACTTAAAAATTGCAGCTTTTACGTTGAACGTATCCCAGCACAGCTCCTTGAGAGTAGCTTTCACATACATTTTATATTTCTTCGAACAAATACATAAAGAAACTTAGACTTCTGAAATCGTCTCAAAAATTTAATAAAAGTTAGCTTAATAAAATGGGACGAAACTCATTTCTCCCAGAGCTGTTAAACCACCTGAAAAAATGCCCTTTATCTGGTTTAAGTAACGAGATCAAATTTTTCTTTTTCTCAGCTGCTAAAGCTGGTCACATTTCCAGACACATCTATATTAACAACAAATTTCAAATTATGAGGCTGCAAAACATGGTTATTTCCGTTGAAATTTCTTTCAGGATGTAAGTGACCAATTTTGTGAAACATATGCAGTAATTCAAAATGATATCCCATTTCAGTGTTACTTATCTAATCATGATTCAAACAAATACTTGTGTTATTATGATTTTACAAAATGAAAGCGGTACCTCTATTATATCAGCTAAAGAAATCATCCGGAGGTTGCCATTTTTTGCTTTTAATATCAAATATCCACCGCCGCCTTATTTACAAATCCTTGTTTTTCTGAGTGTTAGCTTCATATCAATAGCCGATAAATCCTCAGCTACTTACGTTCAAAATTCTGTGCTGACTTCATGATTTAAATAAATAGCTTCTTTTCAATGCAAAGTCCCGCATCCACATCACTTCAAGCAATTGGTCCACAAGTAAGAGTGGCATTCCCTAGGGTTTATAAGGAGAATTTTTTATGCAAAGGATGAGAAGGAACCGCTTTGGAACCAAGCACAGATGCAATGAAATCGGATTTCAATAAATTTTTGAGCAGTGTGGTGAGATTTACGTTTTCAGGATTGTAAAAGGAACTATGCGTTTTATATTAGCTAGGTGAGTGCCTCACACAGCGTAATTCTGAAATCAGTGTAGTTGATACGAGCGTGGATGCAAATAATTACCTTATGTTAGATAATTATCGTTACATTCAAATGTAGGATTAATTTATTTACAGCAACAGTTCCTTTTATTTATATTTTTGTGTTACAAAACTGCATGTTTTTCAGGTATAATAGTTTTTAAAATAGCTAAAGATTTAAGCAGAAGAATAGTTATTTTATGTAGAGGTGCATAAGGTGGGAAAATCTCCAGCAGATTTTACTTAAACCTTGAAAGTCAATAGAATGCTCGTCTGGAGAACGTTGAAGCGGTTCAAAAAGACTGGAGAAGTAAAAAATAGGCTTAGATCAGGTCGTCTGCGAACTACCAGAACCACAAACATAATGAAATCCACCAGAGAAAAACTCAGAAGAAACCCATAGAGATCTCTCAAAATCTAGTAAAAGAGGGGAATGTATCCGTCAGAACCATTCTCTACAGACTTGAATAACTCTTCTTAGAAAAATAGAAGCTAACACCTGTTACATGAGAAAACTGTGGACAAAAGTTTTACAACATCTGAAATCCTTCTCTTTCGTATTCCTCACGGCCCACTACCGAACCTCGTGTTCAGCGATGAAAAGAAATTTGATGACTAGTTGATATTTAGCTTACAAAATAATCTATTTTTGTCACGGGCCGTTGAAATTGACACCCGGTTAGTCACCTAAAAACAAGAAGCGGCCTCAGTCATGGCCTGGTAGCTATTACTGAAACAAGAACATGTCGATCGGTTTTTGTGAAAGAATGAATTGAAATTAACTAAGAAAATAATATAGAAGATAGAGTTATTATTTTTTTCGGATAAAATTTATTCCATACTTGCCAGTGGCCATTTCAGTAAGAATCGAAGTGGTTGCATCCAATATTCCCCAATTCATTTCTTAGGAGCAATGGCCTCCTTCATAGCCAGGCCTGAATCCGCTCGATCGCGGCATCTGGTCCATAATAGAGAGTAAGGTTCCAGCGATACATCATCAAAATTTGGAGGCACTGAAGTCATGACTCAAAAAGGAATGGGCCAAAATTCCTCAAAAAGTTATTTTTTGTCTCGTTCAGGTCATTCTCCAAGCCTCTCTCGCTCATTATCGACACACACCTAGTTAACTAACTTTAATAAACAAAGGCTCAAAATTTGTTACGTAAATTATTGAAAACCGCGTATAACCTTAAGACATTACTAGAATAACAGTGAGGCAAAGGTTAAAATTTATCGATAGCGCGATGTCAGAGAAAATTTTGCCAACGATCATGCAATCTGCCTTTTGTTAGTTCATGCTCGTTTTGATGCAATCATGCATGCAAATGAACAGATGCACCTGTTTCTAATAAAACGTTAAAAGTTTTTATTCAGTGTTGTTCTATGTTTAGTTATGCAATTGCTTACAATATGTGCAAAATCAACATCAAAGGAGTTGATCCAAAGAAAAACGTGAACTTTAAGGCTTACTCTCATCTTTAATTAATATCAGAGTAAACTTTTTTAGCAACATAGAGATTCAATAACATTCACAAGTAATGTTACAGACATGTGTTACAACATTCAGATGAAAGAATATACATGCTTAGTAAAATACAGATGTAATGACATGGAGGCGTTATAACATACTGGTTTAATTACATGTAAATGTAGGACTATGCATGTGTAATAAAATACTTATGCAAAAATGTGCAAAATAAATAACATGAAGTCGTAGAAATATTTCTGTTGACTGCCCTGATGGTTTAATATAACACATTTGTAGTAAATAAGTATTGATGACTAATAAAATGAAGGCTTGTTTGGATGCAAATGTTGCTATATGTATCATTCTTCATATGCAACAGAGATAATGCTTCTAGTTTCCAGTATGACTCCAGTAGAATTATCGTTTACCTGACAAAACATTCACTGCAATGTGCCTACTTTGGCTTACATTTAATTTCAAGGGCTTAGAAATTTTTTAGTCTTCAACCCCCATTACAGTCATCAACAAATTTGTTCAGTTATTTTCTGTTAGAAGAAACTGGGGCGCTGTGACTGTTTTTTTTACAACTGCTGCGGAAATTTATTCAGTGAGTTTGCAACAGATTGAGACCAAACACATCTTTTTTTATCAAATCAACGTGACTTCTTATCGGCTTAATATGATCTCAAATTAAGCCTGGATTATGATCCTATAACAAGATATAAATCCGCATGGATTTTCTACCTCCCTTCATCAAAAACTATTCAACTTGAAATTGCCTCGCCTCAATGCAAAAAGCAGCAACTCATTTTTTGGACAAGGAATGAGCGTTGGCGCTTGGTTGGTGGACCTGAAAACTATCTGGTCTACAGTTTCCTGTCTTCCTCGAGCTGGAGCACTGCCTACCTCACCAAGTGGAGAGACGCGTTCTTGAATGTTAATGCAGCTGCATCCCAATGTCTGCATGAAAAATATTTTATTTTTCTGACATTAATAAAAACACGCTTTGAATCATGGGGCTCTCTCGTCAGGATATTGTGATGTGGGGCTTGAGACAGATGTAGATGTTTGGATTTATGCTGTAAGAGATGATTATGGAGCATAATGATATTAATAACAAAAATAAATGTTGATAACGGTACTTTGTGAAAATAACAGAGATAAATTATCCTAGCATCCGATGAAAATATTAACAATAGTGAATGCTAATAATCAGGATTAATGATAATGACATAATGATATGAATGGTTTAATGATATTATCATAAAAAATCGTAACAATTGTTAATAAAAATAAGATAAGTAAATGATACATGCATTGTATAGTAGTTTAAATTGAGTAAAAATGCTTCGGAACATTGTCTAACATCAAAATTGATTCCAGTATTTTGATATTGAAGCGAATTAATGCAGCAATTACATGCCTGTGAGACATCAAAGTTGTCAACTAGTTTCAGTTTCAGGGACGCGTTCACTAAATTTTGTTGCATTAATTACTTTGATTTTTAAGAATTTTCAAAAAGTACAATTGACATTGAGTAAACACTGTTCTCATTTGCTAGTTACTACTGGAATCTATCTCATTTCAGTGGCAGAGATTTGAGCTAAACGTACAATTCAATTATCACACTAAAAACAGGTTATGTGAACATATTATTCTCAAATTCATAAATAGATGAAAAATAAGGAAAACAAATACAACAGTATTGAATGCAATACTTCATTATCATTACCAATGCCAATATAAAAATCTTCTGTTATAATTATAGGCCGATGGGATAAGAAATGACGATTCTTCTTCAACTTTTGCGAACTGAATCTTGTAAAAGATTCCTAATCTATCAAAGACACTGTTTTTTTGTTTAAAAAGTGTTGCTACGTCTACTAGTTCATATTCCACTCTAAAGAAAAGCCTAACACTGATTCGCAAGCCATAAAAAAATCAAGAAAGTAAGTTAAATGTCAGGAGTGAAGTCCGTAGACTATGAGACAAACACATGTCCAGGTAATTTCATCTTGTAAGTAAAAGGACAAAGATGTACGTTGGCTCAAGAATGTAGAATTGCTTATTTCATTTATTTTGTTATCAGTGTCAAATAATTTACTCCCGACTTATTTTCTTTACATAAACCACCTCCATTTCTGGATTCTTCAATATTCATTATGAATTTTCATAACAGTACAGGGTTGTGAACTGTGTCCTAAGTATTTTTCCTTTCAATAATCCGGATTGTCACGTGTCAGTGTAAATTTATTTTAGAAACAAATATTCAGTTCTCTGACCTTAGGTGCCAGCATACTGTACATATGTTATGACCTTTGAGCAGCGTTGGTTGAATGTTATCATCAAAATATTATGATGTATGACGCACCTGCTTTGCCTGTCAACATCTCCACTGTGGACGGGGCAACGACCACATGAATATTCAGTGTACAGCAACATAACTTTAGTTTTTTAAAATATTTTGATTAAAAAAAACAGGAAATTTACCCTGTATTTGCACATGAACTAATTTCACAGTCTATTTTTCGTTTCTCTTCATTAGTGAAAAAAACAGCATTTGGAGACTGATTTGAGAATGAAATATTTGACATTTGTTGAGCCTTGTTAATCAGAATGTATTTTTTAGAAAAAGGATTCTTTTTTTTGTGCTCAGTAGTCGATTATATTATAATATAGTGATATTTTTAGTACAGAACTAATTACTACATAGCTAACATATAACATGAGAGAGGATATTATGTTGTGTTATAACATGATATGATATTTTTTATAACTTATATCGTTATAAATGACATTATTGTAATAGGATATTGAACACATTAAAGAATACAAGTAGTTTATCTATTTTGCTTCACAAAATAGTATAATGTAATATAATATAGTATAATATAATATAATATAATATAATATAATATAATATAATATAATATAATATAATATAATATAATATAATATAATATAATATAATATGATATAATACAATATAAAATATTATAATATCATATATAATAATATAATATAATACAATATAATATAATATAATATAGTATGATCATATGTAATAAAAAACAATATGGTATTAATTAAAATTATTCTGATTAAATTAATCTCAAAGGCTTTATAAATAAAATATTCTGTTCATTTACGACTCTAATTCTAAGATTACAGTGAACAGATCTTAAAAATCCTCTTGCTTTGAGCGCTGCATTTATTCTGAACAGAATTGAATTCAACTGAACTTGGAAAAATATTCCGTGCAACAACAACAGACTTGCAGCGCCTGTGCTAAATATTCAGCTCACTACTGCCAGTTTAACGCGCGCAAAATTCATGTACTAGAACGTAGTAAATTTTGTATCTTGGACTAAAACACTATACAAGAGGACAAACAAATTTCTCATGGGTAAACCTGTCCAATGTTTTCCAGCAACAACTTGGAAACTTTATTTCTTCTTAGAGAAACCGGGAACTAGAGGCCGGTTCTTTGTGGTATCCCTTACGTAAACGTTTTCATCTGATTAAGAATGCAGCTCGGCTTTGCAGACCGACCCGTTTGGTGCGTCGGCTGATCCATGAAAGCTGCTCTAAAATTTGTGTGCTTTCGAGCAATTTTGAGACCAAGCTCAAAGAAAGGGAAACACATCAAATGTACTTGTCAAAAGCGCCAATATTTGTAGTTCCGTTTGTAGAATGGGCTTAGGGACACAAAGCTTTCCCCTTTATGTTCTGAATGAATTTATTTCAGTACACAATTACAAATGCAAATCCGTTTAGATTCCAGGTTGTTTTAACGGTTATGGTTGTATATCATCGAAAATTTTCGTCAATCGGACACTAATCAATTGCTACCATTATTGATGCAACTGAAATTCAGATATAATTTTGTCATGGACTTTTCCAATTTCTTATCATGTATGTGATTTATATACGAGAAGAAAGTTGAGAGTAAAAGAAATGCGCTAATTCAGCTGAGAGAAATACTTAATGAGTAATGATTTATGACTGCCTGACCTTTTTCGTGCGATTTAAGCAATTTTTTTCAACCGTGAAATGGCTATTAACGTTATTCGTATTTGTGTATCATTTAGCACAATGACACTAACGTGCAAGTAACCAGAACGTCGTTTAGCTGAAACGTTATTCGTGCCGGAATGCCATTCCGGCATGAATGTCAAAGCACTTAAGGTCTTTTACATCCCTACAGTATCTATGTTGAATTATTCTACCATTTACGCCTCGCTTGTATGCACTACAAGCATGATATCGACTGAACATGTTGCCCTCGCAACGACCTGGGAACTTCCACACAAGTTGCGTTCAACTTTGTTCTAATTAATTCGTATCCCGCAACTTCGGTGCCTGTCTAATTTAGGGGAAATTTAGACCCTGCTCTAACTTTTACTCCTGTTCACTCAAACATTTTAGATCTAAGGGCACAGGCAAAGGAGGGACCCTTTAATTTTGGTGACGAAAGGAGAATTTTGCCATCATAATGATGACTGAACGAGAAAGTTCAAAGTTTGTGGTCTTCTGAAACTGAAAAATTATCATGAAGATCAAAATGTCATATAGATTGCAGTCTTTATACGTTATTTCTTGAATTTCGGAGCTTTCAATGAATAAAATTCTAACTACGCACAGAGTATGAAAAATTCAATAATTATTTTTTTAACATGAAGTGTTCCGCAAAAACATCACAAGTATTCTTTTTTTAGTTCATATAAACTATGCAAGCCGTTGATGGGAAGTTAATTCACGTGTAATTCTGAGAATAATCTACATATATAATAGACAATGTATCTCATGCTTTCTCTCTCTCTCTCTCTCTCTCTCTCTCTCTCTCTCTGTATCTGTGTGTGTTCGTCCCATTACTTCCTGTCTATTACTGAAGAAAAATTATTGAACTGAAATCGAAACGGGTATGCATGTAATACGAGTATAAACATTGTATTGTGAATACCAAAGGCACCCGATCACTGTAAAATACTCAATTTTTTCCGTTATTAGTTTTCTTCTCTTACACGGCCATGTTATTGGTAGATAAGATGCAGAATGGAAGTCCTGTATATAATAATGAAAAGTATTTATTTAAAACACAAAAATTCGTCGTAAATAGTTTATGCATTCATCTATATAATACTTTCAAATTCATCAAATCTGAATCGTGGAATTTCCACGGGAACTGGCTCGTTATATACATACTAATAGACTCATACGTGAAAATTCACGTGTTTTTACGGAATGCGTTGGTTTAATTTGCCAGTGGACTTAGGTTTTGCGAATTAGTTTCCATATTGATGGATCCACAATACAATCCTTACAAATCTTTCAAATCTCCTCTTATCTAAATCCTTAAGAGCGTGGCAGAGAAACGGACCAAGCAAGCAAGCAAGCAAGCAAGCAACAAGTTGGGTATTATTATTATTATTATATAATGGGATTTATTGATTAAATTTTGGATTCACTGAATACAACGCTCATCTTTAGCACAAAACAGTTGGAAAATAAATTGGTTCATTTAACCAGGGTTGTTTCGGAACTCTAATTCATTCGTTTCATTCAAATTGTGTTCAGTTAATATGACCTCTTTTATAATAAGCTTTGACTTAATTTACCGCTAGAGCGTGCGGCAACCTAACTTTGTTTTTTCAAATGCGTTTTGCTTTGAAAAAAGTAACTTATGTTGCCCTATTCCTATTTAACATATCAAGTTATTTCCATAGCTATTCTTGGACTCATATTCTAATCATAACCCATTGAAGGTGATGCATGTGTATTGACTTTTATCCAGGGTCAAGTTTTAATTTTAAAGCAGTTAACATAGATCCCTGTTTAATAGGTTGCATTTAGAATTTTATGCTATTCTTAACCTGTTAACGTAAAGCTCCGTTTAATAAATTGTGTTCAGGGTGTCATCCTGATCCTAATCTGCTAACTTAGACCCTTGTTTAATGAACTGTATTTAGGGTCACATCCTAATCTTAATCGGCTAACTTAGACCACTGTTTTATAAACTGTATTAAGGGTTTCATCCTAATCCCTGTTAACATAGACCCCAGTTTAATAAACTGCATTCAGGGTCTCAACCTAATCCTAATCTGTAAACATAGACCCCAGTTTAATAAACTGTATTCAGGGTCGCATCCTAATCCTAATCTGTTAACATCGACCTCAGTTTAATCAGGTTGAAATCGAGCTTACTGCTCGCCTTCTTTAACTTCTGCCACCTCATTAACGCCGGGCGTTGTGCTCATTAGTGAGAATCTATTTATTCAAAAATTCAGAGAGTGTGTTCCCGTGAGAGTTTTCTGCTCATTAACGAAATTTTCGTGCACATTTAGGCTTACAACTCTAGCTCAAAAATATTTTTCAAACCAGCACATGAAAAATTGCTTTTCGATGCAATCAAGTACAATAATTGAAAGGTCAAGAATATAAGTATTCGTTACACAATTTCCTTAAATTGTTCCTGTAGTTGAGTGGGTGCTCAAATCTATTCAAACTTTCACGCTAGCAGAGCCAACAAACTATTGTTTCATGGAAAAGTTATTTTTATTTTTGAATAATTATTGTTATTGATTGAGAAAACGGCACAAAAGTAAAAATACAATTGGGCGTCGTGCTGAAAAAATTCATTATATTTGATGTGGCTCGCCACTCTTTGATTATTAGGATTATAATATAATATGTGCATAACATGCTAACATAATTGGTCGAAAACTCATTACAATTGAAGGTCCGTCCGTTAATAGTTATGCTGAATAAAAAAGATAAAATAAATAACTGACAAATGTTCAATCAAAGTCCCCTGTTTACCTTAAGGCTTGGCACAAAAATGTAAAATAAACGAAAATAATTTATTTTCTGTCAAAGTTTGTTAATGATTAAAAATATTTTTGTTGCAGCACGGTAAAAAAATAAAAATAAACTATGTATACGCATTCAAATGTTCCTCATTCATTCATGGAATTTTATTATGTGTTATCAATAAATTATAAACATCAGTTATTCCGAGTCAATTTGCTTCAAATCCATTTATAAATAAGTTAGTTCATTCAAATCGATGCAAGACGATGGAATGTTTTACAATTTTTTTGTGCCTTTACTCAGGAAAAGGTTTGATTGAAACTGCAACAATGTATGAGAGAGTACCCTTAATTTTACTTGCTTCTATTTAACCTAGATCAAAGATTCAAATGCACATGTCTACTAAATAAATAAATAGAATATCCACTTTGCCTTATGTTGTTCATTCGCACGTAAGATTCGTAGCGTCTCCGTATTTTGAGGAATTTTCTATTTTGTTTGCATTTCCGAAACTTCAATAAGTGAAATTTATTTGCACGTGTCTTGCCGAGAAAGTTCTAGAATTTACTACACAAAGACGAGCATTAAGCTCCTTTGCAAAAGTTAAGAAGAAACATAAAAAGTTTCTCATTCAATCTGGCAATAATTGACTTATTGAATTCCGTGAGACTTTTCAGCACCACTAAACTTCCTAAATCAATTTAGGTCCAAGTTTAAGTCAACACTAACTTTTTCTATGAGCTCTCGTCTCAGATACACCATTTGAAATCTATTTTGGAGTTTGAAATTTATTTTGAAATCAACACGGAACTCATTTGCAGCGATGTATCAAGAAGATGGATGCATTTAAAAATAATTTGCATTTTGCCGACGTTTGATACTCGCATGATTAATTTCTTCAGTGTCAAGTCCTGTGAAGTATCCATAAATAACTTTTTTGTATTTTTTTATGTTGCCCATTTATTCAACTAACCCATTTCTTGAAGTTTGCCACATTTCTGAATAGCCCGTATTTCTAAGTAAACCATTTGTTTGTGGGGGTCTTTTCCTTAAGTAACTCATTTCGTTTTATAGTCCAATTCTTCAAGTACCCCATTTCTTCAAGAACCCCATTTTTTCACTTGACCCATAGCCTCAAGTAGCCCATTTTTTCAAGTAGCCCACTTTTTCAAGTACCCAATTTCTTCAAGTGCCCAATTTCTTCCAGTACCCCATTTCTTCCAGTACCCTATTTCTTGAAGTAGCCCAGGTTTTAAATGAGTCAACTGACCATGAACTCCTGTATCCAGGATTCCTGAACCCGCTGGACGAGGGTCAGACACACAACACTGTGGTGAACTACGGGCTGCTGGACCAGATCGCCGCTCTCCAGTGGGTACAGGAAAACATCGCGAGGTTTGGGGGGGACCCCAGCAACGTGACCCTTATGGGCAGGGGTCGTGCTGCAGCCTGCATAGCCTTCCTCGTCATCTCCCCTGCTAGTGCAGGTCAGTAATCTGCATGACCTTCCTCGTCATCTCCCCTGCTAGTGCAGGTGAGTAACCTGCATGACCTTTCTCGTCATCTCCATGCTAGTGCAGGTCATTCGTACGTGACCTGCGTGACCTTCCTCGTCACCTCCTCTGAAGGTTAGGTAAGGGACTTCCCTCGTCGTTTCTTATGCTAGTGCAGGTCATTGACCTGCACTAGCCTTCCTCGTCACCTCCCTTGCAGGTTACTGCAGGTTAGTGGCATGCCTCGTCATCTCACTTACTAGTGCAGGTCAGTGAGCTGCTTCATCACTTCCCCTGCAAATGAAGGTCAGCAGCCTGCACGACCTGCCAACCTACAGCTCAAGGCAGTTATTGCAAGCTTCTCTCACCTCATTTGCACAATTGCTGCTACACAATTCCGTTATTGCACAACCTAGCCTCAAAAAAATCATTATATTGCAGACGCAGCTGCTAATTTTAGCTAGCAGATGTAGTTAGTAGATGTGTTCAAAAAACGGGGTTTGTAAATGCAGTTTATAGACGTAGTTAGGATTTATAATGAGTAGATTTATTCAGCACAAACAGTTGAAAGATGAAGTTAGTAGATGTAGCTAGCACATACAATTAACTGATATAATTGGCCAACCAGTCAGTAAAGAATGCTAGCATAAAGAATCTCCTGAAAAAATCATGGGATTAGGGTTTGCTTGTCACATGTAAGGTAAATCCTAAATTATTTAATAAAAGAAATATGTATCCTGAAATGCTTGGTGTTATGAAATATTTTAGCGATCGTAGTTCGTATTGAAACTCCCAGCATTGATTTTGTTAATTTTTACCAGTGTGTTCTGTAGAATCGTGCAGGCATACACCGAATTTACTACTATCATGGCAAAAAATTAGGGATCGGCTTCAGCTAATTTTAAAAAACAAAACAGTGATGATTTACAATAAAATAAGGCAACAGGATCGAGCCGTTTAGCCCATTCTTGGGTTGATACCCAAGTTCCATGCCGAAAAATAAACTCGTTTAGCAGAGCGTAGTTGATCGCGTGATAGTAGATGATTTAGTGCTCTCCCTCAAAAAGAATTATTTCCAGAAACTTGAGTGTTTGATAAAGACAAGCCTATATTCATGCACAGGGCGGCACTAATGCCCTAAGGCGTCCCTCCCCAACCACCTTCAACCATTGCCATTTGCATGACGGACTGTTTCAATGCAGATTGCGTTCACTGTATGATGCAGTCTGTATAAATATTTATTATTATGTCCTTGCCTGCGAATGCAATTGCGGTTTTATTTAGATTATCAACGCGACACTCAATATCAAGCAAATGGAATTCAAAAGATTATTGAGGTGCAATCGGATTTGATTGTTATATCAAGAACTTGATATTCCTATTTTTGAGCTCACGATCTTGGATCTGCTTTTGGAACAAATTACTGATGCAACGAGTTTGTTGGAGTATGTTCAACATTCATTGATAAAATGAACTGGTCGCATTGTTTGCATTGGATATGTCAATAGATGATATGTATTATAATGCAATGTTGATAATTTAATTGTTGAACAACGTAACAATATGAATCGATTTAAGCCTCATAAGAAGACAATTAAAAAAGAATGGAAAAATTAAAAAGTTGTGCAGGTCTTAGAACTATGGCTAACCAATTGTTGGGCCATTCTGTCATGTTGCTGTTGCAGAATACGGAAGGCTGTCATAGGCAAGAGGCTTCAGTCAAAGAAGACAGCCTGCCTCATTTTCCTGTTGAAAACACACAAAAAAACACAGAGATTAGTCATGAAATCATGGAACTTGCAAAAAAACTGCACAATACACGTGGAACTTTCTCTCTAAGTTCTTACCACCTTTCATCACTAAAAACTACAAATACTTCACTCTGTTCACGCTAATATGTCGTACACTAAAGTTCATTTGAACACTTGCTTCCCTGATCTTTATTTTCTAGTTCCAAATTCACAAGTGATTCATGACATTGCACATCCGATCTCACTGTCGAAACTTTGATCTTTAGAATTAAAATTACAATCAGTGTTTACCAATCTCCGATGGCAAACTCGAACTTCTAAGCAGAGCAGGGACCCTGACTATTCACAGCGCTCCCTGCGTATCTAATTTATCTCAAATTGAATAGAAATTGCTGACAAAATTTGTGCTACGCTTGGAGAAGGTCGAGGGAGCGGGGAAGTGCAGTTACAAGGTGCCTGTGTCAGAAGGAGTTTCTCAGAGAGAATGATTGTCTTGAGCGTTTTGTTTGATCAGAGACTTGCGATGCAGTGAAGAGGATTAAACAAACGTGCTTGAGATGAGATACTGGACAAGGGTGTCTCACACCTTTATGAATGAATAGATGAAAGATGAGATTGATTGATAATGTTTAAAAACTAAACTCAAACTTGGTATTTTATATATATGAGTGAAGGGGCATGAAGAAGAGAAAATTACTACGCTGTCGAAAGAGTAAACAAATTCGAATTGATAAATTTTACTCTGAACGGTTCATTACCCTAACCTTAAGGAATATTATTAAAAATGTTAGCAATTAAGTAATTAGAATTGAGTGCAAGATGCAAGATCGTAGGGTGAATCAATCCCGACATGGAGGAGATTATCTACGTTTATGATTACACTCGCCTGTTAACATCACAATGTTAATTTCCAACTTGTTTTAATTTCCATTCCGTGCTACCCTGACTCAGTATTTTACCATGTGATCATTTGCAGCAGCCACCCTTCCTGCAGCAATTTCTTATTCCGTCACATGTGCTTGTATCTGTCTCAATTGCAGCTCTTACCTTCAAGGTAAACTCGGAGTGGCATTTGGCTTTCCTTGTGTGTTAAACTACGACTGTATTTCTTCGTTTTACTTTCGTAAAAATTTCCGTTCATACGTCCTTAAAAACAGTTGATTTATGCTAAACTGAGATAGTATTATTTCGGTCTGCCTTAGAGAAATATCCTATAATATGTCTCAAAGTATCGTGAATTTACGCCGTGGTAAATTCACGTGGTATTTGAAAGTATGGTCACGCGAAATTGATTTGGTTCAATGATCACCGACGGTTGACATTATGTTCGATTTTTTTTCTGCTTCCAGAAGTTCCAGTTTAGCTAAGCCTTTTAATTCCGATTTCTAATGCTGATTTGCTCGTTTTTTTTGCTGATTGAAATCGTGGTTTCTGCTTGCGAATTTTCTTTTTCTTTACGTTTTAGTCAGAAATGTGCTCGCATTTTCAGCGCTGATTAATAGGTACGAGCCATTAGTCATTCAGATTCATACTCGATTTCTTTGAGCAAGAAAACCAGCATGTCACACTATATTTGGAATATTTGATCTTAATTCTTCGATGATAAACAATCTTAAAATTCGATATATTCCAATATATGCCTGGTAGGGGAAACTGAATTTGGAAAATTAATTTTTCTTTAGTGTTTAATTTATTGTTTCATATATAAAAAAGTTTTCATGGTTCCGATTAAAATGCTTTTACGGTCACCAGATGCTTTAAATACCTACGTAATACATAACTCCATTATGTATTTCAATATTATCCTCAAACATTTGCTTTACAAATTAGTGCTTGACCAGTCGAAATTTTCACGTCAGAAATCAAATGGTCCCAACGTGTCTGATTGCGCTTTGGAAGGGAATATGTAAATTAATTTCTGCACTGACAATTAATCTCTGGTCTTTGTCTGCGTTCGAGTCCACAATTGAAGGTCTGTCGTATAAAGTCATCTAAGTACTACGTTGGTCTTCGACAATTCAGTCAAGAGCTCTTTTGCCCAGAAGTTTGGTACCTTGTATTCAATTCTGGAACTGCCTTCAGAAAAGGAGCCTCCTTAAGTGTCTGCGACACAAAAACTCTCTATGGGATTAAGCTTTGCTAGGAAATTTTACTTTGTCGAAGGATTCGAGTTCCTGTAATTGGGTGTTTTTCTGCTGGCAATCTAGACGTCATCGTGTCACTGAAGTTTGCTGGAAAGAACTTGAGATTTCACTTAGCCTTCACCTGCCTGACTACCTCAATTTCTATTCGAAATTATCCAACTTTTGAGGTGGAATACTGCGTTCAAGGAGGAGTGCATCGTTACTCAAAGCAGAATTGTACATGATTTTTACTTGAAAAGGAATTCAAATCTAAGACATAATGTAAATGATTTGATTTTTATTCAGATTATTCTGTTTAAATGGAAGGTTATGTTATCATGGTTGTGACCAAGAAATTTTGTTGATAATAAAATGATTATCCATTCATATTTTCTAAATTGGCTCACTTACTTGATAACTTGCACAACGGTGAGTCAAAAATGATAAATAACCTCAATAAAAATAACTTGTTAGTGTATAAATGTAATAATAAAGATACATGCACAGTCACGACTTATTGTATGCTCCTAAATTAACATACAATTATAAACTGGGCGAAAACTTTTTGACCAGTGCAGTACATTATATTTTTTCCTCTTGCTTAATTTCTGTGTAACTGGAAGTTTAAGAAAATTATTCCTTTCATTTACAAACACGTAGAGGAAAAGTTTTCATAGACGAAACTGTCAGAATATCAACTCCTTAATGTTAGGATAACGATGAATTTGTCTTATCATTGTCTGTTTGAAAGCTCATTGAAAAAACCTTGAACAATAAAGAGTAACAATAAATTGCCCGTTTTGTAGCCACTTTTTAAGGGGAATCAGCGAGTTTCAACATTTTCGATTAGTTTTTTCTCTCAACTAGGGTAATTTATAATTGTCGATCACGTTTATCTCATGCGTATAATTTGACGTTTTGAAATAACATTTAATGTTGGAAAACTCCTCCCTGTGTTAAAAAAATATGCAGATGTAAGCGATCAGACTTACTTTACACCAGGGAAGAAGAAACTTTTTTATATATTTCGAGCATGAATTACGAAGTTATGACACATTACTTCTCTGTTGGGTTAATTTTTCAGTCAACTCTCCATAATATGTATATGGAAACACTATATCTAGTGAAAAGATTTTTTAAAATTTGTGTTCTTAGCGCATTTGGTTAAATTACACAGTTTTGTATCAAATCAACTATAAATGAAATAATTCGTTATCATAAGAAATTATTTCTTTTCAATAATACATAAATTTTGCTAACAAAACGCTATATAATTAGATTACTTTTGAATAAGCGTCTTAACATTAGCTTCCCATGTGTCAAAAACCCCGAGAACGTACAAAAATTTACAACTATTGCAACATGAAGCGGAGAAATGTGTGAGAAAACTGTTCATGTGCGAGGTTTCTAAGCTTCTTACCGAATGTTTCTGTTGTAGGATTTCAGAACGACAACTCTTCTTCTTTTGGTAGTGTAATTTCCTTTCACCTGTTGATATTTCCTTAGTTTATGAATCTTTTGTCTAAACTTCCGTTCGTCATTTTGGACAGCATTGAAGTTCAAGTTTTGAACAAGAATAACACTTAAGATAGCACTTTAATAATACGAAATGAAATGGAGCATTTGTGCAAAATTTCTGAGCAGCGAGCAGAGCAGCGTCCTTATTTTAAAATTTGACGATCAGAAAGGATATTCTCCTCATTTTTCTCATTCTGAAGGATAAAAAATAGATACTCGCTTTCTGGACCAGTAAATCTGAAACATAAATGAGGATCTACAAGAAACGAAGACTCACAAAAAAGGTAATACGTCATCATGTAAGGAGATATTCCCTAGATTCATGTTTAAATTCCATAAAGGTGTTTCATCTGATTAATATAAGCTGAAATATACTATGAATGAGTCTTCATGTTATTTTGCTCGTAACCAGCTTCTATTGAACCTCAACACTCTGTCAAAGCTTCTACCAAGCCTTATATATTCCACTGCCATTTGAACTCATTTTTAACTCACATTTCACCCTCATTTAAAACACCTTTACGCCAAGCAAATTTCCCGAGATTGCTTTTTCGTAGTTGAATTTCACTATTTTGAATGCATAAAATTCGTCTTTGATTCGTGGCTAAAACACGCGTTGAAGACACTAATGAAGGTGAAGTAAAGGCTTGTTATTTTGTAGCCAATAATTATGTGTGTATGATAATTAATACTTGAACCTTGTTTATTTTAGCCAACAATTTTGAGCCTTCATCGAAATTAAACTCAACTTTGATGACTTATTTCAAGCAACAATTTTGTTTAACATAATTTTGTTTCATAGAATCTGCTGAGCGTATGAGGGTAACAACGTTTATTTGACAGACTCAATTTGAGAGATATAGGTAAAATATTGCCCGATTATGTTTACCAATAATAGAAATCTTGTGGATTTAAGCCCCCAATTCTTCAAAGGCTACACATTTGAAATGAATTTCAATCCTCTCGTTTAAGCTTTAAAGAATTTGAAGCCAGCGACTTAGCGCACTGGAATCCAATATTGCGCTGTCAGCTCTGTGCTTCGAAGTGGATCCTCCTAATTCCGTAATTGAAGCCAGAATAGACTCAGCCAGTTGATGATATCGCAGACTGCATAATTTCATGCTGTATTGTTTATTTCTCTCGCCTGAGATAATTATTGTAGACGTTGTTGTCGATAAGAACAATTCGGATACGGGAGGATTTCCGCGTAGATTACTGAACCTTAAGGTACTGATCTTTCCCCATTCTTTGATTGGTTCAATTTCATCCCCTTATTCCACGGCAACATTCGGGTATAATTCATGATAAATATTCAGTGTCGTCAAAAATTCCCTGTACCTTGAAGTCAACTTTAATTGGGCATCCGAGAAAAAAATCGCTTGAAGTTTTCCAAGTGTCAAGACAAACTTGTGTGTCGAGGAAAATTGAGCATGTTTCAAGATAAACTTTTCTCGTGTATCATTGAAAACTTAGAGAATATTCCACTGTTAATTTTGCGTTGTGTGAGTGTCCCGGCATGAATGTGAAGATATCAGGTGGAGTAATTGTCAGTGCCAGTACAGAAACTTCTTCTTCCTGCTCCGCCTAATGCAGAAGTTCGTAAATTATATAAATTGAATTTCTTGGTTTTCATCTCGGGAACATATGAGTATAATTCGTGCTGAAATTCTTTTTTCAGACTTTTATGAGTGTTCGATGTATAATTTGAAGCGACATTTTTTAATTTGTAGGTGCATTTTTAATTTGTAGGTGCATTTTTTAATTTGTGGAGGCATTTTTTACTAAGGCAGGATGGTGTAAGTTTTGCCGATTTTCTTGGTGTTCGACGTAGAGTTAGTGTGTGCATTTTTCATGCACACACACTCCCAGCTCCAAGCTCTTATTCCCTGCTCCTAGTCCACTCGTTCCCTGCACCTAGTCCACTCGTTCCCTGCTCCTAGTCCACTCGTTCCAGGCTCCTAGTCCACTCGTTCCCTGCACCTAGTCCACTCGTTCCCTGCTCCTAGTTCACTTGTTCCCTGCTCCTAGTCCACTCGTTCCCTGCACCTAGTCCACTTGTTCCCGGCTCCTAGTCCACTCGTTCCCTGCTCCTAGTCCACACGCTCCCTGCTCCTAGTTCTTATGTTCCCAACTCAAAGTTTTATCTTTGTTTACTCGTGATATTAAGTGCTACTTCCTGGGTTTGCTTATACTCCAGTAAAAAAACTTCTTTAAGGTTTAAAATGCGTGCCAAATACTTTTTTTGTCTCTCCGAGCCTTATCTTGATTTTTCTGTCTCTGATGATGGTAAACTTTTTTGCTTCAATTTTTAGCCGCTATTTCGCTCTTTTACCCAAAATAAGTATAGACATATAGAATCGGATTTACATATCAAACTTTGTATGAGATCGTAGCGGGGATTTTTTTACGATAAATACTATAGTAAACGTAAATGTTCTCTTATCACTAAAATTAGTCATTCCGCCATCATCATTCCTTTGAAAATATGTGTAATATCAATGCTATTTTTAAAAATCGCAAAATACAGAGCATATCATCACGTCTTCAGCTTGTCTTTATTTCTTTCCTCAATGTTCCATAAATTTCCCAAGCTCTCAATGGCTAGACTTGCAATCTTCGTAAGATGTACGAAACGATGGATCCTATTTCTAATAGGATGCAATATTGCTTCTGAAACTTTTTACTGCCGTTTTTCCCTTCGTGATATTTCCCTCGAAAGTTTTGAGGAAAGTTTGGTTCAATTTTCCTGCAGTGAAAAATTGTCTAGTGAAGAGAGTTTTTCATAATTTCTTGCATTACTCATTTCCGAGAATAACTGTGGTGTACCTGTTTCAAAAACGTCGAGTGGTTTGAACATGTATCAAATTTACTTCAGGTTTTATAGTTAATATGAGTTAATTTTTCTCAGTTTGTTTTAAGATGGAGCAACTTGTACGCAAAGTTTACGTAGGGGGAGCAACTTGTGTGCTAAGTTTACGTAGGTGGAGCAACTTGTATGCAAAGTTTGCGTTGGTGGATCAACTTGTACGCAAAGTGTACGTAGGTGGAGCAACGTACATATGTGCTTAGTTTACATAGGTTGAGCAACTTGAGCGTTAAGTTTACGTAGGTGAAGAAAGTTAGACGCTAAGATGGAGTAACTTATACGCTCAGTTTACCTTAGTGGTTTCAAGACTGAAAAATAATTTATATTGAAAACTCAATAGTTGTTTATTGTTACAAAATTATTTAAGTAGGCAACTATGCTGCTCATACACGAGTATACAAAAGTCTACCAATTATTAGACTCAACTCAAAGATTTTTGCAACGATGAATTTTTTGCTGACAAAAATTGATTTATTTTGAACGCATTCACTATTTTTATGTATATAACATATATGATTTAACAGAAATAATTAATTTAGCACATTCTGGCATGGTCTCTGATCACGATTTACAGGTGCTTGTGATGACTTCAACCCAGTGCCACACACGTACATATTAATACATACGGTGTCTTCGATGAGTTTGACTTTGGTTGTAATCTTTTTCTTCTCGAGTTTTCTCTTCACGAGGAGCGATAAATTCTATGATATTATAGACAGGGTTTGCCTCTGGAATGTTCCCTGGCCAAAAGAACGTTTCAATACTAAAATCATCAAGAGAATTCATGACTGATCTTACTATGTGGCAAGTAATCTTGCTTGAAAATAAAGTTTCTATCAGGGAACCCTTCATTAACCTGAGATAATGGACGGGCTTCAAGCATTTTCTTATGATGATCTTTTCTTATAGTATTATAATTTTTATAATGTACAGCCTACCTGTACCTCTTGATGACATGTAGCTACAAACCCTAACTGGTGTTGAATGTTTCCCAGTCTGGACGACAGGACGACACAGTGTTGCTGAAATTTTTCATCGTAGCTTCTGCGCGCATACTGACCAATGCGCATACTGACCTACGTGCATACTGACCTACAACTAATTCTATTATATTTACCATTTGACCAAGCGAGGAAGAAATGACGAGATGACTGAGAGTGAGGGAAAATTAGGACACAGGATTGTAACGAACATCAATAAATTAGAAATTATATCCTTTTAATTCACTTATAATAATATTTTGAATGATTACCTGTTTCCAGTTATCAATTACAGTTGTTGAAAAAAAGTTGAACTTTTTTCCAACTTGCTTTGCCCATAAAAATCTTTTAGGAACCGTTGCAGGTGTGATTTTTTTCTTGCTTTACGAGCAGGAAGTCCAGTAGTGCAGTCTATTAACTGCAGGGAGTCCAGTAGTGCAGTTTGTTAACTGCAGGGAGTCCAGTAGTGCAGTTTGTTAACTGCAGGGAGTCCAGTAGTGCAGTCTGTTGACTGCAGG
>VCRD01001714.1:48990-59790 GCA_006783055.1 Trinorchestia longiramus | reverse complement strand
ATATTTTTTTTGGCAGTAAACCCAAAATATCTGCGTAGGCTGACCAGACTTAGAGCTTGTGAGTGACGAGGAAAAAAATTCTCGCCTTCATCCAGAGGAATATCTTAAAAAAATACTTTCCTTCACAAAGGAAGATTGCGTGAGGAGCAAAATTGCGCCAATATTGAATAGCGCACTGCTTCTTGTTGATTGCTCTCGTATGTAAGCAAATATTTCACATTCACGGGAGAAATATCATGTCTTGTTCTGAAGTGGTGTTGCATTGAATGCAACATAACCAAGAGAAGCTCCTATGAATTGAATGCATTCTTCCTATTACACCACACCATGCTTTGGGGTTTCTTAGTCCGGTAGGTTAGGTTAGCTGTATATCTCGGGTCTTTTAAGACTTGGGGTTATCATTCAACCCTATACGAACCATTGTTGTCAGTGACATACAGGTACATTTGAAATAGTTGATTTAGTCCTCCATTCTTCACTTTTAGTTGAGAAGTTCAGAGAAACTATACTTCAACGTGAATAAAAATGTTCTTAACACACTGTTCAGTTAAAAAATAACTTAGTCCTTACGGGGTTAACATCTAAATTGTTGTGCGAATATCAGCAAAAAAGTTATTATGTCGCTATGTTTTTTAATGCTGAAAGAAAACTTAGCAGCATTTTTTACTGATTAACAAAAATAGAACAAATATGGTGATGTATCTGGATGAATCGTCCAGTACTGAATGATTTGTTCGCAGACTTGAACTCGTACTCATAATGTAATACAAATACTAGATGAGGTTCAGTATTTCGCTAAAATTTGTACTTATTGCGTGACAACTCTCATGTTATGAGTGATGATTTGTATTCATTTTGTGAAGAAAATTACATGTTTCAAGAATTTATAATCTGTAAAAGATTGTTGACATCACAGGATAAAAAATCATCAGAAAAATTATTATATTGATGAAATAATAATTTTGCTCAATTGATTTTTTTCATTGTGCTGTTTATACACAGGTTTCTTTACGCACATGTCTTAAGTGTTCCCTCGTATTCCTATATATTGAAGATGATTTACCAAGTAATGTTTCATGTCCTGAAAAATTAGGGAACTTTCGCGTGTTTTCATTAATCACTTTTTTCTTTCAATACCTTGTCACGAAGTCAAGACCGATTTATAATAAATTATTTTTCACGTTTCGTAATGTTTAAACTGGGTTTACGCTTTATTTTACATAAATAATATAATTCGATAGTTTCCCCATCTCCATTGCATTATTTTGAAATTACTATTTTCTGCTTAAATAGATGCTCTACTTTTCTTTTCCTATCTTTCAAGTATAGAAACAAATTTCAGTACTTCAATTATCATTACCATCGTCGATAATTATGTCAATAATTATCGTTGTTAACTGGCAATTGTTAGTTCAATTTATGTCACAATTACACATCTTAACTCTTATCATCATAATGATAATACCATCACCAGCTTGGTCGACTGGTGAGCGAATCTGCTTGCGAGAGGAAAGACCCGGGTTCGAATCCCTCTGCCGACATGGTTGACGCGGCTAGAAATACGGCATGGGACTTGGGTAAACAACCGAATAATTATCGAAGTAATTATCCGACCCAAGAATGGGCCAGAAGGTTCGTTCCTATAGCCTCATTCTATTCTCTATTCTCATGATCTCCAGGTGCAGCTGCAGACTCCCCAGTTCCTCAGTGCCCTCGGCCCCACTGTGGACAGCATCACCATCCCCACTGACTGGAAAGCACGTCTCGCAAAAATAAGTGAGTGTCAAGCTGTCAAGAATAAATGTTAGTGAACGAGCGAAATAGAGTGCCGACTAATGTGGAATTAAAATAGAGTATCAATAGAGTACCAATAAAGTAGAGTATAAATAGAGTATCAATGGAAAAGAGTATTAATGGGGTAGAGTAGCAATCAATCATTAATGGAGTATCAAAGGCGTATCAAAGATGAAAAGTTAGTGTGGAGAAAACTAGAACGCTGTTGAGTGCTATAATAAAATAAGAGTGTCAATAGAGTACCAATAAAAAAGTAATAAAGTAGTTGACGCGCTAAGGAGTTCAAGGCTTTGGATTGGGGAGTTAGTGACTTATATGTACAAGTGTGTTGGTGATTGCATAAGATAGTATAAATAAAGAATTTACTGCTATATTTTCGCATCTACTGTAGTTCAGGAAAGTATCAGCTGCATGAGAGGAGTGTATTGGTTGCAAAAGAAGTGGCTTCTCAGTTCTCTCACCTCAATAGTCTGACTGATAATTGAATAAAATCAGTTCATCCAAATGGGACTTCCGATCTGGGCTGTTTTTTTGTTAAAAGTTGCCTCCACGAAACATTCTTGAAAACAAACCTAAACGACTCAATACATAAGTTGTTTTAAATAATTAGGGAAATGAAACCTTATTGCAGTAGTCATGCCAGAAGTTCAATATCCATCCACGTAAGCCAGTCTACTACATATAAGTCATTGCATGGTATATCATTGTAGTCATACGACAATTAAATTTTAAGAAATGACTAAAAGTATCAAACACTGGTGGGTGTATGAATTTAATTTCGTCCCTAACTCTATGGTATTTTTAAGTGTCTGACACAAACATTTATTTGATATGTTCAACTCTAATTGTGATTGTTGTGCCATATTGTACTCATAATTCTCGGTTTGCAATTCAATACTTTACAAGTACAAGTTTAAAAATGCTATTCATAAACAAGAGTTAAGCTAAATTGTCCACCATCGATGTAAAATTTGTTTTTTTGGAAACTTTAGATGTTTTACATAATTCACCAAAATATATTATGAATCTTTATTTAGCTACAATTGTATGCTGACAATGCATTCTATTAGTACAACTTTCACGTTGAGGAAAATTTCTTAGCATCATGGCACCAGAGCTCATTGTTGGGTGATGTATGTACGTGGTGATGTATTCTCTCATGCAGTTTTGAAGAGACATTGGCCATCGAAAAATTTAAAAATTTCAAAAAAATTGAGGGTGAATTTCGGTTTAAATCTGATACTGACAGAGATGATAACTTGAAAAGATAGATGAAGAGAAACAATTGCTCTTCCAATAGGCAAATGAAAGGAAAAAAAAGGATGAATGGTTTAATTTTGTAAAAGGTAACTGGAGAGTCGCTAAAACTTGATGAATTGTAACAGGCGTTTTTTGGGACTCAAGCTCAAAGAAATTACTGGAAGCGCCAGTAGAAGAGAAGAGAATTTTCTTTGAGGGATGAAGGGGATCCTGTGGAGAGCTCAGGAAGATAAAGCGACTTTCTTTTTCTTCTGGCAAGCTCGAACAATGCTGCTTTTTCCAGGTAAAAAAATGCCGCGAGTGACTTCGTTGTTGCGCACCACAGAAAGAAAGCAAGGAAAAAAATAAAGATGAAGGAGTATGTGGCGATGAATTTCTTGACCAAGTTCGACACAAAAGATCTGGCGTCTGTCCCCTGGCATCTCGCTGTCCTCATGTTCACGCCGAATATTTTTCTCACTTTTCTGGTCTTTCCAAAGACTTCGATTATCCTTCTCTTAGCGGCTCTTGGACGCAATGCTTTGTATGCATTGAGCTTTTTCGATTATGCAAAAATTAAGTAAAAACAGACACTCTCATTTTCGAAATTCAGCAACATTTTGACCATAAAATTTTCTTTCAAGATATGTTAATGCAGAGTATTTGCTCGGAGAGTTTTTATTACTGTGATACTCATTGTACAGTTGTAGCTCCTCAACCAGAAGAAAAATCAAAGAACTTTGAGAATGCTAATAGGAATCAAAGATTTAAACCACATCCAATTACGTGAGAATTTGCATTTGCGGCTCGAAGTCTACTAAAAACAAATGAGGGGAAAAACTTGTAATAAGTCTGCAGGCATAAAATGCTGCTTTTCACAATAAATTTGAACGTAAAATTCGATTACTTGTAATGTAACTGATATACTGTACAATTTTTACACTACCTTTTTCACTTGATATTTCATTAAACGATGTACATCACTTCTAAAACCTGTAACATTTTAGGTGTTTAGCAGCATGTTATGAGTCCTACTGTTATTAGCTCAAAAACTTACCTCTGATTGAAAAAGTTTTTCCATGTTATCAAAAATTGACCTCTGATTGAAAATCTTTTTACATTTTCCCAAAAATTTTACTCTACTCCTGTATACTTAAGTGGCCATTGCATGTTGTATCTCATCGAAGTGTATTATTGAAACGATTATTATTTCATCAGAGCATTTTATAGCTGCCGGATGGAAATTCAGTTATATTTTTTACACAATTATTATTTCATTGAAGAATTTTGTAGCAGCCGAATGAAAATGCAGTTTTTTTCACACTCAAGTCAAGAGAATGATGAATCGTCATACTTTATTCCTACATTTGACATCCCATTACTCTGAGGAAAATTTAATGGATAACCATCGGTGGCTAGAACAAATAAAAATTTGCACTCTTTTCAAATTCTTTGACGTGAATTTATGATAAATGTTCGAGCGCAGTTACGAGTAGAAAAATGATGAAAAGTACACGGCAGAGTATGATGGAAGCAGCACAATAAGAATAACATAATAGAATGTATGCTTTTAAAATGCATGTAAAAAGAGCATTAAAATAAAAGGGTAATAAAAATGATACATTGAAGAAGCCTGATACACAGCGCAGGTTTGCTGTACGAAATCGTTTATGAGTTTATTTGATTTCTGTCATTGCTTTTTCAAGGTTGAGAAACAAAAATAGTGGATCAACAGTTAAGCAATTTATCGAAATTACAGTATTGGGACAAAATGCTACGCGGAAACAATTACCAGAGCAGAATTATTTAAAACTTTTTATTTACTTTTCAAGAATATTACTGCATGGTTACTTTTAGAAACTTTCTTATAAATATTTTTTGTGCATATTGAATTCTATTTAATTCATCTAATATTTGAAGAGAATTTACTGAATATTCAAATAGAATTTACTCAGTACTTATATATAGTTTTCTTTTACAAAGCTGTGATCACACAGCTGACTCCTTCTACGTCAATTCCAACTAATTGTCACTCTTCCAACATCTCCATAAATTATTAATTTCGATTGAATTAGGATTCAAGTAACGACACTTTCTATACATTTTTTAGAGTTTCCGTTTGAATTGAAATGCTTTTCTAAACACAATGCATTGCAACTATAAGTTACAAATATTTTAAATTGATAAGAAAAACATTTTTGTTATGGATAGACAACAGTTAATTTATTTGTAAGATATCGATGAAAGGTCCAGCGTTCATGCTTGAAGCTGAACGAATTAAAATGCCTTAGTGAAATCTATTCTGCTCTCCAATTTCCGATCTTTGGCAAGACCAATATTGACCCTGTAAATAAAGTGAGTCAATTTGAACGGACATACGGAGGGCACTTGGAACCCTATTGATGATAGTTGAGCATTTGCTAGTGAGGTCGGTTTTTAACGCTGGGCTTCACTTTTAAAGGTTCAGTAAATAGACAGCGCTACGTTTACAAGTCATGTACTGAATGCTCAAGTTTTGTGCATTTTTAGATAATTTTTTTAAGTCGCCATGTTACGTGCTGCGAATACGAGGGCAAATAACATAGAAAACTGAAAGTAAATGTTAGTATTTTTGCCCTGTGGTGAAATTCTCTTTTGAAATTCAACAGGACTTCTTGAGGCAAACATCTGCTGTTATTTTCAGATCTAAATTTAACGTTGAGACTCGGCGAGCGCTGGCGGGTAAAAATGACAATTTTTCACCTGTGCCAAACACGGAGAATAAGGTTGAATTCTTGGCAGAGCTTCGAACTCGGTCAGCACGATTCACGCGTGTGTCTTTAGAAATCTTTTTAACTTCTGCTTCTTACAAACATGAGAGTCATATCATCAAATGAAAAACGAAATCATCTGGCGGCCGTCGAACCTCAGGTCTGAAAGTGCAGTTAATTTGTCTAAGGAAATATCGGCAAAACGAAGCTTATTTTTATTGACAGAAAACAAGGAAAATGCTCTAAATGCTTGGCGTGTTTCTGGAGACTGCGTTATGCGTGTTTTTGAAAGCACAATACTGAGATATATTCAACTAATGACCAGACTTTACCCCCCATGCGCCCATGAAATATGAACACTGAATATAATTAGGCTATAGGAACAAACCTTCTGGCCCATTCTTGGGTTCGGTTGTATACCCAAGTCCCATGCCGTATTTCTAGCTGCGTCAACCATGTCGGCAGCGGGATTCGAACCCGGGTCTTTCCGCTCGCAAGCAGATTCGCTCACCAGTCGACCAAGCTGATGATTAACTGGATAGGGATAATGATCTAGAACTTAGAGACGTATCAGTTTTAGAAAACTACAGAGAGTATTCGGTAAAATGAGATTTTCTTTACGTGGTACAGATAAGCGCCAGATATTTAACGCGAGGAACACAAAACAATACTACATGCTTACAGAGAACAAAACGCAGGAGCAAAATAACTAAAGCTTGCATGTTTTCGAATTGAGTTTTGCACTGCGTAAAAAGTACGCCCATTATTAAAGTCTGATTTTGAGTGAATATTTTTATCATTATTATTTTACACTTGAAATTTTGAGCGTTTAGTTGTGGGTGTATTACTTAAGGCTTTTAAATTTTGAGTTTAAAGATGGAGTTTAAATGAACATCAGTTACTAATCACGGGAAATATTGGCTGCATTTCAACTGACTTGTGCTGAAAAGTTAGTGTCGTACTTCCCCACTTAATTGCAACAGTATTGCTCTTTCCCAACTTTGAGTATTGCTTTTTCCCAACTTGGAGTATTGCTCTTGGCCAACTTTGGACGTGGGGGCAACACAAGAATGGACCACTTGAGCCGTTCCTGTTGCTTTATTCTAGGTTGAAAATTTGGTTAGGTTACGTCTATAGCTTAGTTCTGTAGGTTACTTCTGTTGATTACTTCTGCAGCTTACTTTATGTGTTACTTCTGTGTGTTACTCCAGCAGCTTACTTCTGTACGTTACTACTGTTTTTCACTCTTGTAGATTTCTTCTGTAGCTTATTTCTGTTGATTACTTGTGTAGCTTACGTCTGTAAATTACTCTTGTAGAAAACTTTTGTAGAACTCCTGTAGATTTATTCTCTAGATTTTCTTTTGCATATTAATAATGTACACGATCCTAACTACAGGCTGTTAGACTGTAAACCACAGCCTCCACCTTCACTCCTCTTTCAGGTAGACTTGCGAGGTTGTGCTCGTAGGCTTTGCAAAAACAAGTTTCAGTCAAGTCATAAATGACTGCACTGAGGCTGTAATTTCAGTGCAGTTTTACATCAAATTGTTGTTCTCAGATCTGTTCCTGCCTCACATTGCACTCGGTTAACAATTCTTTGGTTTCTAAATACCCCTTTTGTTTTCATTTACGCTTCGAATTCAACTCTGTATTTGACGAGTTGTAATGTTCCTTGATCGATTATTTACTTTTTGGGAATTTGAACATGTAATGATTTAGAACACTAAACTCAGCATGCTTATATTCTACTGAAAATTTCCATCACATTAACCTTTCCTAGCATCCATCATTCAAACCACGTCTTCAACGACACCCGTTGTAAAAGCTTTCCACAGTATTTTCCGTCTCAAATTTAGCATATATTGCGTGTTTCGTCTAAAGATTTAGGCTAAACCAACTCTCCAGCGACAGTCTAACATGTCAGTACTAAAGTTACCTCGACCCCAAACTTTGACTTCTGAAGACTGCCCGTGCACGCTGACCTCAGCTCAATTACGTTTCCGAACTTCGTGTTCGAAGACTTTTAACGCACATCGTTCCTTTCGTCGTGTTTGAAAACTGGTTGCTGTAGCAGCTTTTGAATATTTATGGTTTTCATGTTTCTGATTTCGGTTACCGCTTCTGCATATTTATTGTGTTTTCATGTCTCTGATTTCATTTACTGCTTATGAATATTTATTGTTTTCATGTTTCTTATTTCGGTTACCGCTGTTAAATATTTATTGTGTTTTCTTGTTTCTGATTTCGTTAACTGCTTTTGAATATTTATTATGTTTTCATAGTTATGGCTGCAGTTACATTCGGATCTTCAATTTGCATTTTTTTATGAGCAGCTAAAATGTTTTTCCTAACTTCAATAAGAAGTTCTATTAAATTACAGTTCATTGATTACACGCTTTGTTATTATTTGGTTCATTCGTTACGAAATGTCACCCGTGCCAATTGGATTTTCTTTATTGTTGTTCATGCTAATTGGTCTACTCAGGTATTCGTTTTCTATTATTTTTGGTTTATTTCAACTGTCATCAATTCATGCATGCTAAAGCTGTTTACTTTCATGCTTTTTGCTCTCCGTAGAAGTTCTAATATTGAAGGCAATTTTCAATGAGCTCTTGAGTCTAACGTATGACCTGAAGTTCTTCATGATCGTCCAACAATGACAAAGTTCAACACATGACGCAGTAACTCGCCCCCTGTTTGAGACTACTTTAGTCCTCGTCTTTATCACTCTTTTTAATTAAATCTTCAATTTGCGATCGTCTCGAGGAAACTTTCTTCCTCATTCTAATAATTTTAGTTAATTAATTCGAGAACTGGCGATCATCTCAACTTTATTTTTATTCCCTTTTCAACACTCGTCTTTAATTTTAAACGTCCATGTTTGCTATGAATTATCACTTAATTAACTAAATACGGGCATGTTTCTGCTGTAGTTTCATACAAACTAAACTTTTGGTTGCAATTTCGAGGCGAGGCTGAGCGCTATTTCGACTTAATCGTTGAATTACCTCTGATTGCCGTCGATTACAGTGTAATCTAGGAATACCTGCTCTAGTCTACGGCTGAAATTGGAATGTGAGATAGTGCCGATCGTTAATTCTAGTCTGAGAAGCAACTGTAGCATGTGCCTTGCAACAGCTCTATGTTCTGGAACCTTCAATTCACGATTGAGATCACAAGATCCGTTGTTAACGAACGTTGGTACTTCTAAACACTGGTGCCTTTACTCTAGTATAAGATTAATGGATTGAGGCGTTAGTTTCTTTTTTGTAAAGTTTGACTCCATAAAATGATTTTACGAACAATCAAGGTTTAAAGGAGTGTTAGCTACAGACGCACACTGCTCGTGATTTCTGTCTATTGTGGTTGTCGTCATGAACTACAGCTAACATTCGAGCCCATATGCCGAAAGAAAAATTCTTTCTGTTTTCAAAACACATTAATGGTTTTGTATAGAGAGATTTACAACAGACCTGCACAGTCATTTCATGTTCTTACTTCTGTTGATTTTTTGTATAGCAGCTTCACAGGCATTTATGTCTCATATTCAATGTCAATCCTCAACCTCGATAGCGTTGACTGTTGCTTTCTAACTATAGCTTGACGAGGCATTTGCAGCCTTTGACTTTGATGTTAAACTTGCAGTGTGTTGCTGGGAAGCGCAAGCTCACTTTGAAATTTGAATAGTGAGGTTCAAATTGAATTACAAGAAATCTAAACCTAGTGCAAGAAGCGTTGCTTGAGTCAATTTCGAATGGTTACGCAAGTAGTTGTTTGAATTCAGTATCGTTAATCACATTACTCTTCGCCTTGATACTACTAATACATTTATCATGTGTTTCCTCTGTTCATTTCATTTAGATTTTACTTTAGTTACATTCGGAACACATTTTGGTTTCTGAGGTTAGTGATCCATGCATTGATACACTTGCAGTACATCTTTGCAACGGAGGAGTATAAATGTAATGACATATAGGGATCTTTGAAATTTATTTGAAAATTGCGCTGAACCTCGAATAAAAACATTAACTCTTATCTGTTCTACACTCATTTTTACAAACATTAATTTCTAAGCATACTTACCTATTGGTTTAACTACTTCTTACATATCAAGCAATTGTGTATAAGCGTATTGTTTTGTTCATACTGTAGAGTATTTGTTATCTTGCAGAGATGATTACTTATTATTAAGGATACTGTTACACATTACTAACTGTTAAGACCCTGTTACACATTACTAACTGTTAAGATCATGTCACACATTACTAATAGTTGAGGATATTATTAAACATTACTGATAATTAAGGTTACTGATGCACATTTTTTCTGTCCACTGATTTCATAAACTTCACTTTTTTGGTTTCCTTGACTAATGTTTTGTACGTTTTGACTATCTTTACAATTTATCTATTCAAATTTTGATCGATTGTATGTGTAAACATTCATGAACGCAAAATATTGGGAAGAAATAAGCATTTTGATTGCTGAAATAGACTACGTTAAAACTTAGCAAATGACAATATCTAAAGACAAAATTCTTTTTGGGCAAAAATGCTGGAAATACATTAGCTTGATTCAACTGACTTCAGTGCTGGAGGTTTTTATTCATTTATTTATTAGGGGATGTAACCCTAGCCCAGCAATGAATATCTCCTGAATATTGTAAGGGAAATGCTGCACACAATTTTAAACAATATACCAGTGTGAAGGCCCTTAAAACCCCACTCAATTAATAAAATAATTACATCAAAGATTAGCCTATTAAGATGAATTAACCAATTCTAAAAAACATGCTACAAATCTAAATGAAATGTTTCTCAAATCCACAGCTGCTGAGATTCTTTCCCTGTTAATACTTCACGGGAAAAATATATGTTTCTGACTACTCTTATGTCAGAGATATGTGAAAGAGAGTTTATTACATATATTGTGTACATAATATATCTAATAAACTCTCTTTCACATATCTCTGACAAAAGAGTAGCCAGAAACATATATATATATATATATATATA